>SMDT01003296.1:0-243811 GCA_005392925.1 Aquilaria sinensis
GGCATTCATATTCTTTGAAAAAATTCTACATTTAGACATTTTTCCTGAAGAAAAGCTTGTGATTACTCCTCCCCAAAATCGCCAATAAACAAAAAAGTATACGTGTCAACCGAATATGGTTTATAAACCGAATATGGTCACATTGCAAGACTCAGCAGAATACGTTCGGAAAAGTGGAAATGGTCCACATGCGGGAAAAATTTTGCTAAGGGAAGAACAGTACGAAGCTTCCCAAAGGCATGATTTCGAATGTGAATGTTTTGCTGAAGACGCGCACATAAAATCCGAAGAATGATGATCAAAGGAAAGAAAGAAAACTTAGCCAAACTTTTGAAAAAAAAAACAATTGTTCATAGCTCGGAGGCAATGGTACAAGAGAGTAGATTACAAGAAAAAGAAAGAAGAAAAAAGCCTATTGCTGAGCTTGGGCATCCGCTACCTCCTCGGTGTTGGCATCTTTCTCTTCAATAGGAGCATTCGAAGGTGCAGGCGCAATAGTTGGGAGGTTGAGATACTCCAACTTTGACCACGTCCACCTGGGCTCCTTGGGAAAATCCAAAGCAGCCAAGAAAGAGAGGTCAAGCTCAGGGTGCCGAAAAAGGACTTGATGACGAGCCAGACAAAAACCATCTTAGAAAGACACCTTCATCATCTGGTCTGACTGGTCCTTCTTGGCACTCAGAGTCATTAGTTCGAAAGTAAGCTTAGCAACCTCCCTCTCGAGCTTCTTCTTCTTTTTCTTCTTGGGCTCCTTCTTCAACAAATCGACCTCAGCGTGGAGATCGGCATTTAAAGCAAGTGCCTTCGTAAGGTTTTCAGCATCATCTGCCTTTTCCTTCCGAAGGGCCTCATTCTCCGAAGAGAGAACGACGCAGTTTGCACCGAGGTACTCAACCTTGGCCAAAAAGTCAAGAAAGAGCTCCTTCTTACTCTCCCGGAGCTTGGCCCGAAGATTCCCCACCTCCTGTTTGGCAATTTTGTCCAGTTAACTGTACTTGAGGATGCATTTGGAACAGAATTCCCTCGCCCTCCTCAGTGAATTTTCGGACCGAGAACCAGCCTCAGTTTGCTTTGCCGCCCAAGCTCGCAAATATCCGCTATACGCCAAAAGCTGCAGAAAAAAAGCCCCGAGTAAGGGTCAGAGGGAAACAAAAACTCAGAAGAAAATTTTTCTCAGTCCTCAAAGAAAGAAAGAAGAAATCTACCTAGGTAGCGTGTTTGCTCATCCTCGCCGCGAGGATCTCCTCGTTCGGGCATTCGGCGATGAGTGACAGAAAGCTGGCGTTTGTCAGCACACCCTTCGCCATTTGGGGAGCCATCAACTGGCTGTCCTCCGTGAGAGACCAAAAGGGCTCCCTTGGTACCTTGTCCTTCAGAATATGGCTATCCGAAGGGCCCTCTTCCGGGCATGAGCCTCCACCCAGGGAGCAGGTATCACCTCCTTTGCAAGATCATGCCGAAGTTCCATTTGTACGACATCCTTTAGTCATTCGTCTATAAAATCATAGATACCAAAAAACACCAAAATTCATAGACAAACAGCTAAGGAACGAACCTGGTGGAACCTCGGTGATGGCATCCTCGGCCTCGTCCACTTCACGGACTTCACCGGGAATATTTTTGCCCTTTCTTCTCCTACTCTCCTCAAGCTCTTGAACTGAAGTACCTTCGATCGAAGTATCAGTTCTAGCATCCAGACTCAAAGGTGCCTCGAGGATAACAGGATCCAAAGGTGGACCGGCATGGGCAGTAGATTGGGCAGGCAACTGATCCTGCACCTACACGACGCCTTCGGGGGGAGGGGGAAGGACGTCCGCTTTGGCCTTCTTTGCCTTAGACGGCCCCCCAGTAGTCATCTTCCTCTTCGGAGATGCCTTCCTTTGCGTCTGCTCCCCTTTCTCGGCCTGACCGAGAAAAAGGGACTTGTAGAATTCCGCAGATTGATTGCCCATCTCTAGAAAAGGAAAAAACATCAGTGTAAGTCCAAAAGGAATACAGACAGCTAAACCTGGGAGATAACTTACTCTCAGCAAAAGGCTCGTACGAAATGTCAGCCCGAAAAAGCATCACCAACCATGCCTTCTTTCCTGGGAGAACTGGCACGGGCGGGTTCAAGTCGAACTTATGCTCGTGGATTACCCCTAGTTCCCGAAGGACCTCTTCAGACATAAGGTCCCACTTAATGGGAAAGGGGTATAAGCAACACGGAGGGACCTCGAGGTCCCAATCCACGATGGCCTGAATGCGTCTGTCGAGCTTGTCAAACTTCGCGGCCAACCCAGAGGTCAGCAGCTTCCGAAGGTCAACAACGTTAGTCTTCAACGCCCCCAAAGTCCATCTGGTCGGAACGTAGCTCCATCTTTCAGGAACTAACAGGAAAAAGAAATTTTTTTGCCACCCTCGCTAGCTGTCCTTCATCCCGAAGGTAAAGGTGAACTTCTTGCTCCCGGAACCTCGAGGAAGCAAGAAGTAGAAGCCACCCTTCGGGACCGGGTGGAGCTTGTAATATTGCATGAGGAAAAGAAAATAGGGCTTTATCTTAAAGAATCCATACATGTAAAGAAAGGCATTAAAATAAGAATAAGAGTTTGAAGGAAGTTGGTTCACGGCAATCCCATGAAACCAGCAGAACTCACACACCATTTGCGGGGGAGGATACCGAAGACCTGCCTTCAGTTGGGCTCGGTAAATGGTGATCTCATCAGAATTGGCCATGTAACCATACGCCCCCGAGGTACGTAATCTCGGGATAGCATAAGTAGGGAGATAAAATTTCTCTTCCCACTTTGTCATTTTCTCCGAAGTAGTGCAGCATGGATGAGACTTAAGGGGGAGAAAACTCTAGGGAATAAGACGGATGGTCATCAGTGGAACCGAGTTCGACATTTCTCAAAGAGAAGAGACGTAACTTCGGGAAAACTAAAGAAAGAGAACCGAAGGACTCCAAAAAAAAAAACTTTGGAACAAATGACTTCGAAAGAATGGAAGAACTTTGGAAAGAAAGACCCAGCAAAAGTTTTGCCAAAATCTGGATTTCTGGACGTCGTCGTGAAGGGTTGCCGGAAATCGCTCCGCCACTAGAACCGCTGCCGGAAGGAGAAAAAAGATGAGAGAGAGTTCTAGAGCAAATAAGAGCAAAGGGAAATAGTGTGAAAGTCTGAGGCAAGAAGGGTTTATATAGGCCGAAGGGGGCAGGCGTAACGTCGTCATTGTTGCTCCTCGAAGGCGAAAAGATGCAATTGATGTAACCGACGTAATCGTTCGCCACTCACCAGCTGCCACGTGTAAACTGATACGGGAAATGAGGGCACGATCTTGACAACAGGCAGGCCTACATAACCCTATCCGAAGTGATGCGCCCATCTGTATAGGAAGATGAAATGATTCACTGATAGAAAGGCCAGTGGAACTACGTGCCTCAAACAATGACCTCGGCAGAAGAGCCAGGGACACCACTCAAACACCAGAGGAATTACCTTGGTAGAGCACCTTAGTTCGCCGGAGCTCCCTCCTGGGAAGGAAGAGACTTTGGATGGAAGTTCATGGGATGGAAACAAGACCAAACATCGCTTGCCAGAAAAAGGCTCCCGAAACTGCCCAAACCGAAGAAACGTCTTTGACTTTCCATGGGGGGGCATGTGATAGCCGAAGGGCTATCGCCCCCTGAAGGACTTCGCATGTGGGCACCACTGTTGGCCAACATACCACCTCTGGTTGAAACAGACACGACAAAAGCCTGGCAAAGAGAGGGCCTCAGCACCCTCGGACAAGCCGGATAGGCACTACCCTCAGCAAACCCATGGGACCAACTTCGGAGAAAATGGGTCATCACTCTTCTCGAGGGTGACCTCACACAGACCTCATGTGCCCAAAACCACCTTCGGATACTGTTTGGGCCACCCCCGGAGTGCGCTCACGAAGTGCCATCATCAGGTACCCGAGCCTGACCTCGGGAGAGCCCAACCGAAGGTGCCTCAAGGGACCTCCCTCCAAAGGAGTTCACCTCCTCGAAGGAGCTCTGTACTCCGAAGGAGTTCAATCCCTCGAAAAGGCCACATGGACATATGACAAAAAGGCTGAGGAGCCCCCGACGTGCCACCCTCGTACAGCCCCCGACACGCCGCCCTCATACAGTCCCCGACACGCAGCCCTCGGACATGCTCTGACATGCCACCCTCATACGGCCTAGGCTTCTGACCAGGCGGCCTATGGTTAGCTGGAGGCCCCCACTCCCGAAGGCACGGACCACATCCAACCGAACACATGTCACAATCTGGGCCGGCTCTGGAAAACGGACTTCTCCTGTACACCTCCCTATAAATATTCGGGAAACACCCCAGGTAAACGGGTCCGACTCCAAGGAAAAAATCTCTCCACTCCTTACTTATCCTCCATTTCCAAACAGTCTCTTGGGCGTCAGAGGCTCCTCCCCCGGAAAGATATTCTGGGGACCTACTAACCCTTGTTTCTGAGTGTTTCAGGCAATCTCTCCCAGCAAGGCCCCTCATCCAGGCGTTCCCTCACCGGAAGTTTCTGCTCCAGGCTCACCATGTTTCACCATGAAGATGCGGAAGGGCATCAATAAGCATGCTCACATTCTAAAATTTTGACATCTATATGGATCCTAAATTTCTACTCCATGTAGCAACAATGTCATCAACTGATCAATTAGTGGTCTTAAGAATACATCAATATTGCATCCTAGAGATCTTGGACTTAGAATTAACAATGACAGAAAAATGTATGCCTCCTTCATACATAATTTTGGTGGCAAATTATAGACAACAATAAAAACAAGCCTTATGGAATACATCCCTCCCATTGTAGAATTCGGCATAAACCCATCTTTGTATAGGCCAAGATGTAGATTTCTGATTTCACTAGTAATGACAGAGCTACCTTCGGCCCTGCCTAGGAGGCCCATGAGATGAATCTCACGGTGGTTGCAATTGGCTAGCTATATATGTGCGTGAATTAAAACTTTATGAAACTAGTTGATTAACCTAGAAAATGAAAGATGAATTCTCATTTAGCTTTGACTTGAGTACATGGAAACCATAAAACATTCCCTTGGCTAAGTCACTTTTCATAGAAATCAAGTTCAAATAGTCAAAGCACCAAGTGGAGACTAGGGACCATTCTTGGTCTTGCCAAAACTCACGTAAGGTGGAGAAACAATCCTCCGTGGAGTTTGTAGCTTGATCCTTAGATAGGACCACTCCCGTGTACTTTTGACTAAGAGCATCTACCACCACATTTCTTTTCCCAACACTATACTCAATTGAGGAATCATAATCCTTTATGTATTTAATCCACCGACGTTGCCTCATGTTCAACTCCTTCTGAGTGAACAAGTATTTCAAACTCTTATGGTCACTGAAAATCTTGAATGATCTCCCCATCAAGTAATGCCTCCAAAGCTTGAGTGTGAAGACTACTACCGCTAGTTCAAGGTCGTGAACTAGGTAGTTCAACTCATTAAGCCTTAACTGCCTTGAGCCATAGGCAACCACCTGATTATCCACCATTAATACACACCCCAAACCAGAACCTGATGCATCTGTGCACATTGTAAAAGTCTTGTTCGAGTCTGCAAAATAAGAATCGGTATGCTTGCTAACCTCTTCTTCAACTCCAAGTAAGCCTCCTTGCACTTCGGTGTCCAATCAAACTTTTGAACTTTCTTGGTCAAGGCTATCAACGGTGTTGCTATCATAGAGAATTTCTTTATGAACCTCCTATAGTAACCTGCCAAGCATAAAAAGCTCCATATCTCTATAATTGAAGTCAGCTTAACTCGACTACTGCTTGAACCTTTTTACGATCAACTGACAACCTTTGGGGACTAATGATGTGTCCAAAAAACTATATCCTCTCGAACCAAAACTCACATTTGGAGAACTTTGCATAGTACTGTTTATCCTTTGGCACTTGCAAAATTGTCCTAAGGTGCTCCTCATGCTCTTGGGCAGATTGTGAGCATACCAAGATATCATCAATGAAGACTTCAACAAACTGATCCAAGAATGGTCTGAAGATCCTATTCATATCTTCCATGAATATAGCTTAGGTCTTGGTCACACCAAATGACATAGTTGTATACTTGTAGTGCCCATATGTTGTCCTGAATGTGGTCTTCAGGATATCTTCCTCCGTAACTTTGATCTGGAAGTATCCAAATCGGAGGTCAATTCTAAAGAAAACCTTCACTCCCTTTAGTCTATCAAACAGATCATCAATCCTAGGAAGCGAATAGTTATTCTTGACTGTTACTGCATTCAACTTTCTATAGTTGATGCACAGTCTCAAAGTTCCATCCTTCTTCTTTACAAAGAGCACGGGGGCTCCCCATGGTGACACACTAGGCCTTATAAAGCCTTTCTCGAGTAGTTCCTCCAACTGCTTCTTCAGCTCATCCAATTCAAAATCTGACATTCGATAAGGAGGTATTGAAATTGGTTTTGCTCCAGGCTGAAGGTGAATGCAAAACTTGGCGTTCTGCTTGGGTGGTAACTTAGACAAATCTACTTAGAACACCTCAGGAAGTTGATTGGCTATAGGAACTTCCTTAAGTACATCCTCTGTGGCCACCCTATTCAAGGTATAATACACTTCTTCATCGACTATAGGGATGGAGTCCTTATGTCTAAGTTGAAAACTTCTAGCACTAGTTGCTAAGCCTTATGTGCAAGTCACTTTAGGTCCCTGAGCATCAGTAAGATCAATTGAGTGATTAGCATAGTCAATATGTGCCTTATGCTTACTCATACAATCCATTCCCAGCACTAGGTCATATGACCTTAATTCTATAACCTATAATTCACAAGCAAAGTCATGGTTGCCTAACTACAAAGGATACCTGGTAAGCAACTTGTTGGTCATAATAAACCTTTTCCTTGTAGTTCTCACGAGTTTTAACTCATCAGAGATATCACGCTACAATTTCAATCTATCCACCAAGGCTACTGATATCATAGAAAGAGCAGCACCACTATAAAATAATACTTTAACGATAATATTCTAAAATGTAAAGTTACTTCTAATGGCAGCTAGCTCTCTGGTACTTGACTAGCCAAGGAAAAAACCCTCAGCTTAGTTACTGCTGTGGCCAAACCAAGTCAATTTTCTATGGCAAGGGGTACAAGGGGCATTCCCTTGCCTAATGAGCACTTCATCCATAGTTGTTACAAATGTTAGTTCCCAAAGTACATGGCTTGAAGCCATGAAATCTACTACACCTAGGGCACAAGCCCCATTTCTTCTTCTTAGGTGATCATTGAGTCTTGTCCACCTTTCCTTCCATTGTACATTTTCTAGCACTTTTTCCTAGGTTGGATGGCCAAACCTCCACCTTCTTACTTTGAATCCTTGAGTCTTTCAAGAGCTAATGGTTTTTGAACCATTTAGAGATGGCTTTGAATGTCCATCGTTGCCATGTATCTCTGAAGCACAGGCTTAAGGCCTTGGAGGAATTTCTTGGCCTTGAGCTCATCATTTCCAGCCATGTATGGAGCATATTGAATGAGTGAATTGTAGCGCTGCTCATAGTCTCTTATTGACTTCTTTCCTTGGGTGAGATTTTCAAACTGAATCCTCATTTGTTCTTGAGCCACCTTGCTAATATACTCTTGTTGGAACTTCTTCTCAAAGTCTGACCACTTGAACGCCTTTTTCTTATGCTCTAGTTGCTTTCCATTACTTTCCTTTAGCATTTCTAGAGCTTCATCCCACCATAAGCTAGCATTCTCTCTAAAAAAGAAAGGTACTAAGGCCACCGTTTGCTCTAACTCATAACCTCCATAAGTAAAGAGTTGATTCATCCTATTCACCCAATCCTCTACCTTGTTAGGGTCACCTAACCCATTAAAGCTTGCTGGGTCAACTGTCTTGAATTTCTTGAGCAATCTCATTTGACGTGGAGTTTCTCCCCTCTTTGGAGCCTCCAAAACTTCCTGCTCCTCTTTAAGCACATAAGGATGGTCATGCCTTTCACAGGCCCTAGTCATTTGCCGGTGATTGACATGCCTCTCTTGACCTTTGGGGTAGGTCATTCCCTCGGTCATTTCCTTCCTAAGTAGCTTCTCCATTTTCTTGGTCTAGAAATAATTCTTTTAGGATATTGGTCATGCCTTGTGCCACCTGTACCAAGGTCTGTGTCATCCCCTGAAGCACATTGGATATTTCATCCAACCTTTCCACAACCGAATCATTAAAACCTTCACCAGGTTACCTAGTGATGCCCCAAGGCATCTTCGTTTGCTGTCATGTTGATAGGTGGAGAGACTTCCTGAGGAGGCGAGCGCCTGGAGCTCTGGTTTCCCAGCTGAGTGTGCCTGAAAAGCTCAAAGAAGAGGTTAGGAGCTCCCCGGTTTGCTTTTCCGGGGAGGACCCTCCAACGCCCAAGTCAGTTTTCTGAGTGAAGGTGGACGAAGAACACTAAGGGATCAAGTGTCTTGCCTGTTTTGTGTTTTCTCAGAGGGAGGAAAATGCCCATCCCTTGCCCAGTCCCTTTTCCTAGTATTTATAGGAGTAGATGGTCCGTTCAGATCATGACACGTGTTCGGTCGGATTTGATCTGTGCTTTTGGACCTAGGGGCAGGCAGCCGTTTGCAGCCTCTTTTATCCCTGGACCCGGACAGGTTGTGTCAGCACTGGGGCGGCTGCGGCGCGTCAGTTCGCCGTTCTGATGTGACGTGTAGGGCTTGTGGGCGACATGTCAGAGGCTCCTTAAATGCTCATACCGTACTCCCGAGGTCCCCTGGGCGAGGTCGCCCTTCGGTGCGTGCACCCTCTTCGGATTCTATCCGTCCTTCGGTGCGAGCACCTCCTTCGGGATCTATCCCATAGTTCTGGGAGCTCCCTTGATGAACACCTTCTTCGGGACTCACACCCATAGTTAGAGGATTCCCTTGTTCAGGTGTTTCTTGTTCGGGGAAGATCCTCTTCGGGGCCTCTGCCTTCGGGGAGATTCTTCCTTGCTTCAGAGAGATGGCTCTCTTACCTGAAGACGGTCAGTCTGGCCCCTCGATGATGATGGTGTTGTCCTCGGAATTCCTGACGAGCTAACCAAAGTCTCGAGCTCATAGTGTTTGACTTCGCACCTTCCGAGGTCAGTGAAAAGATCCTCTCTTGGGTGACGTCAGACTCCTCGGCCAATATTCTGGCAGGGAGTTACTACCGAGGAGGCAATAGCCTTTGGCTATCACAGGCCCACCTCCGAAAAGCCGAAGTGAGAAACTTCGGTTCATCGGTTTTCGGGTCCTGTGGCTGTGATATCTGCGCCGAAGACGCCTTCTTCTGCTTGTAGCGATGGGCAGCATTTTTGCGTCCTCGAGGCGCGAGAAGATAGGCTGTCCCTGTGCCGAAGATACACCCTCTACCTGAAGTCACAGGCTGTCTCTTGGTATCCTCGTGTCGAGGGAAGATAGGATAACCTTGTACCGAAGATAGACCTTCTGCCCGAAGTCACAGGCTGTCTTTTGGTGTCTTCGAGGTAACCTACTTTTTTGCCTTTATAGGTCTGCTCATGCGTCGCGTCCTGCGTCTAGCGGAGTCAGTCTAGGGCGGCGCCTCTAAACCAAACGATGTCAGAGGGCGTGCTCGACGTGATGGGCGACACGTGGCACGTTCGCTGCGCGATGACCGACACGCGGCACGTTTGCTGCGCGATGGCTGACACGTGGCGCACTATTACTGGGTGAGAATGCACTGAGTACGGCAGGCGCGACTTTTCAGGCTCACTTAGCAGTTATGGCGACGCTTCGCCTTCTGAGGGGTACTAATGACGACGGTTCACCTGGCCTTCTCGGCCTATATATACCAGTCCTGTCATAACCCTCTTTTTGCTTCTGCTTTTGCTTTCTTCTGCCTTCTAATTCTCTCCCGATTTTCCGCGGCGGTTCTCCTTTTTCAGGCGTTTTTCCGACCACTTTTCACGACGGCTTCCAGAAATCCAGATTCCGGCAAGACCCTTGGTGGGTTTTAGTCCTTTTGCTTTTTTTCAAAGCTTCTTCTTTGTTTTTCCCGAACTCGTTTTCATCATGAACTCATTTTCATCATGCCTGTTCCCGAGAGTTGGCAACCTCTTCTTTCTCACCCCTGCTGCACTACTCCGGCAAAGCTAGCGAAATGGAAGAAAAAGTTTTTCTTACCCTCTTACTCTGTGACGAGGTTGCCCCGTCCTGACCAATTTCCTTTCTCCAACCGAAGTGATGAAATCACCGTTTTCCGAGCCCAATTGAAGGCCGGACTTCGGTATCCCCCCCGGAGATGGTTAGCGCGTTCTGCGACTTCCATGGCATTGCCGTTAACCAGCTCCCACCGAACTCGTACTGTTATTTTAACGCCTTCCTCTGTATGTGCGGCGTTTTCAAAATAAAACCTCACTTTGTAGTTTTTCTTCAGTACTACAAGCTCTTCGTGGTCCCGAAGGGTGGCTTCTACTTTATGCTACCTCGGGGATCCGGGAGCAAAAAGTATACGTTCACCTTTGCCACCAAAGACAGCTGGCGAGGGTGGCAACAAAAATTCTTTTTCCTGAAGAAGTCGGAGACTTGGTCGCACTTCCCGACCAAGTGGGCTCAGGGGAGGCTCAAGATGGATGTTGTTGACCCGAAGATACTGCTAGACGCCGATGTAGCACCTATCTTTGAGGACTTCGACAGGCGCATCCGGGCCGTCTCTGACTGGGCTGCCGAGGTCCCTCCTCGTGCCCTTTACCCCTTTCCGATCAACTGGAGGCTCATGACCGAAGAGGTCCTTCGGGAACTCAAGGTGGTAAAGGAGCATGAGACAGACCTCAATATGCCGAAACCGGCTTCTTCGGGGAAGGACTCCTGGCTCGTGAAACTCCTTCGGGGGAAAGAGACTTATGAGTCTTTTTATGAGAGTAAGTTACTTTCTCATTTTTCCCTTCATGACTTCATCTTGGACTTACACTGATCTTCTTTTTCTTTTTTCAGAGATGGGCGACGACGCGGCTGCCTTCTACAAGGCTCTTTTTACCGGGCAGGCCGAGAGGGGCGAACAGACAAAGAAGGCCGCCTCTCGGAGGCGGAAACAGACTTCGGGCGGCCCTCCTTCCAAACGGGCAAAGAAAGCTGCTCCTTCCTCTCTTCCGCAAATTCCGGAGGAGGTAGGCGAGGAGCCCGAAGACCCTGCTGCCCCTTTGCCCGAGGTTCCTTCTGTCGACGTCCCTTCTTCCGACGTCCTTCCTCAAAGCCCCACGCCTTCGCATGCTCTTCTGGAGGGCGATGGGGAGGAGACCCCTTCTGCCGAGGAGCGGCGTCAAATAAAAGGCAAGGGGATCTCTACTGAGGCGACGTCGATTCTTGACGACGACGTTACCGAGGTGCCAGCAGGTTTGCACTTTTGTCGAATCAACCTTTTGTTTTTTGCAAATCCTTAAGACTTTTCTGGCCTTAACTAATTTTTCTGCCTTGTTGTGCAGCGGAGGTGGCCGCTCCTGACTGGGTTGCCGAACACGCCCGCAAGAGGGCCCTTCGGGATGCCAAAGTCCCAGCAGGGAAAGTTCCGAAGGAGCCGTTCTGGACGTTCACGGAGGACATGGATATGTACTCCGAGGACTGTCCTGAGATGGCCAGGCAGATGTGCAAAGGGGTGCTTACCGAGGCCTCTTACAAGGCCCTTGCGGCGGCTTACCCAGGTGACAACTCTTTGGCCGCCAAACTCACTGAACATGCCGCCCAGGTACGCTTCACTGTTTTCTCAGTGCCAATTTCACCTTTGCTTTTTACTTAGCATCATTTTCCCTTTGTTTGCTTTTTTTGCAGTTGATGGGGTATGCTGGGTTCCTCCGAGTTCGGGTGGCTCGGGAATCAGAAAGGAGGGCGTCACTCTGGGACGCTTACACCAAGACGAAGGCCCAGTGTTCGGCGCTGGAAGCCGAAAATGCTCAGCTGAAGCAGTCTGCGGAGAAGGAGGTTGCTGAACTTCGGGAGGGGCTCAAAAAAGAGAAAGAGGAACTTCAGAAAGACACCTCCCAGAAACTTTCCGACATCGGTTCTCGAGTGGCGGAGCTGACCTCGACCGTTGAAGCGATTCAAAAGGATAAGTCAGAAAGTGACGCAATCCTTGCGAAGACGCTCGAGGAAAAGGCCCAGCTCGAAGCCGAGGTCGCATCTCTGAAGAAGCCTTCAGAAGAGAAGAAGAAGATGAAGGGATTGAGGAGAAAGCTCAAGGATCTGGCGAAGGATTACGCGGATCTGGAGAAGGACTACGCGGATTTGGCGGTCAAGAAGCGGGAGTCCGATGATATGATGAAGTTGGGCTTTCAAGACGGCTTCTGCCTTGTCCGGCACCAAATTCTGCAGAAGTTCCCAGATTTTGACCTCTCCTTCCTGGAAGGCATGAACATCCCCAAGGAGCCTCGGTGGACTTGGTCCAAGATCGAGCACTTGAAACTGCCTCCTTGTCTCCCGGCGTCGAAGGCTACTGACAAAAGCACAGAGGCTGGCAGTTCTCAAGACGCCGAGGTTCCTTAGTTTGTGCTAGGGCCCTTTATCTTCATTTTCTTCTTCTTTCTTGTAGTCTTTTAGCAACTTTCTTCTCTGTAAGCACTCTTTGGCTTAATAGATACAACTTTGGCTAAGTATTTTTTGCCAGATTCTTTTGTTTCCCTCTGTCCCGAACATAATTCGCTCGAGAGACTTCGGAAAACCATACTCTTGCTTTCCTTTGTCCCGAACATAATCGCTCAAGAGACTTCGGAGAACCATACCCTTGCTTTCCTTTGTCCCGAACATATTCGCTTAAGAGACTTCGAAAAACCATACTCTTGCTTTCCTTCGTCCCGAACATATTCGCTCAATAGACTTCGGAAAACCATACTCTTGCTTTCCTTTGTCCCGAACATATTCGCTCAAGAGACTTTGGAAAAACTTACTTTTGCTTTCCTCGGTGATTGCTTTCGTGAGACTGTTGTTTTGTACTTCTTCAGA
Source organism: Aquilaria sinensis (assembly GCA_005392925.1). Lineage (NCBI taxonomy): Eukaryota > Viridiplantae > Streptophyta > Magnoliopsida > Malvales > Thymelaeaceae > Aquilaria > Aquilaria sinensis. Next base: position 12,960 of record SMDT01003296.1, read on the forward strand.
ACTTTTTACTTAGACAAATTTTTCCGACCTGTGGAATACAACTTTCCCACCGAACTTTTTAGGCATAGAATTTTTTCAAGGCCACTGAGTGCCAAGTATTTTTTAATTCTATGCCTTCGGCATCACCGAGCTTATAAACTCCTTTTCGTACTTCGGCAAGTACCAGGTAGGGTCCTTCCCAATTTGCGCGAAGTACCCCGTGGGACGGCTTTCGGGGTGCAAATTCAGCCTTTCGGAGAATGAGGTCTCCCTTCTTTATTCCCTTTGGCCTGGCGCGTAGGTTTATGGCTGCTGCCACTCTTTGCTGGAAAGCTTTTCTTCTCAGCTCGGCTACTTCTCTGTGTTCGCCGACGAGGTCGAGCTTGGTTCTCAGGCCGAGGTCATTTCCTTTTTCATCGAACACTTGGACTCGTATTGACGGTTGTACTACCTCGACGGGGATGATGGCCTCTGTACCGAAGACGAGTGAAAAGGGCATTTCCCCTGTGGCTCTTCGGGGTGTCGTTCGGTAACTCCATAACACACTTTGGAGTTCTACTGGCCATTTCCCTTTTGCTTCCCTCAATCTCTTTTTCAGACCATCTTTTATCGTCCTGTTGGATACTTCTACCTGCCCATTACTTTGGGGGTGAGCTACTGGGGCGAAGTGCATTTTTGTCCCGAGGTCGCTAATGAACTCTTGGAATCCTTTGTCTACGAACTGGGATCCATTGTCCGCTACGAGTACCCTCGGTATGCCAAATCTGCATACGATGTTTTTCCATACGAACTTCCGCACTTCTTTTGCTGAGATAGTTGTCAGAGGTTCTGCCTCGACCCACTTAGAGAAATAGTCTACTGCTACTACGCAAAACTTTACGCCTCCAGGCGCCGTTGGGAGTGGCCCAATGAGATCTATGCCCCAAATTTCGAAGGGCCAAGGACAATCTGCCGAAGTCACGAACTCTGAGGGTGTTCTTTGGATGTTCGCATGTCTCTGGCAACTACCACATTTCTGGACGAACTGCTTGGCGTCCTTTCTCAGGGTAGGCCAGAAGTATCCTTGGCGAAGTATCACTGCTGCCAGGGCGTCGGTTCCGATGTGCGAACCACAGGCACCTTCGTGAACTTCTTCGAGGATCATTTCAGTATCCTCTTCACTAACACACCTCTGTAGTGGATTTGCATATCCTTGCCGATATAGTTCTTCCCCAATTAAGAAGAAACGTCCGGAGCGCCTTCGCACTTTTGCGGCTTCGCTGGGGTCTTCGGGGAGTGTGTTAGTTGCGAGATACGTTTTGATTGGTTCTTTCCATCCTTTCCCCGAGGTCGCTATGCTTAACACCACGATGCTGGGGTGGCTTAGCACCTCGGCGCAAGTTTTGGATTTCGCCAAACAGTCTGCCTCAGCATTTTCCGTCGGGGTACGTTCTCGATTTTCACGATGTCGAACTCCCGAATGAGCTTTGTTACCAACTCATGGTATTTCGCCAAGGTCGGGTCTTTCGCGCCATAGTCCCCTGCCATTTGCCGGACCACCAGCTGGGAATCACTATGGGCTTTCAAGTTTCTCACGCCAATTTTTCTGGCCAGGCGTAATCCTGCTATGAGGGCCTCATACTCGGCCACGTTGTTGATGGCGTTGAAACTGAACTTGATGGCCTTCATTACTTCTAAGCCTTCGGGGCCTCTGATAATCACTCCAGCTCCCTGGTGTTCGGATCCTAAGGCCCCGTCAACGTATAACGTCCATTCTGGCTCGTCTTCCCCCGAAAATGAATGTCCCTCCTCGGTGTTTGGTACTTCGGCGATGAAGTCTGCCAAAGCTTGAGCTTTTATAGCTTTCCGGGGTTCATACGTGATGTCGTGTTCGCCAAGCTCTATACACCACTTGGAAAGCCTTCCCGAATGATCAACTTTCCTCATAACATCCCGTAGAGGCAGGGTACTTCGGACGATAATGGGGTGAGCCTGAAAGTATGGCCGTAGCCTCCTTCCTGCAAGTACCAAGGCATATATAGCTTTTTGAAGCAAAGTGTACCTGACTTCGGCGCCATGCAGGGACTTGCTGACATAGTAGACTGGCCATTGCTTTGGCCTTTCTTCTTTCACGAGGACCGAGCTCACAGCTTTTTTCGTGACGGCGAGGTACAATACGAGGGGCTCTCCCTCCCGAGGTTGCCGCAGAGTCGGCAGGCTGGCCAAGTAGACTTTGAGTTCTTCCCAGGCTTTTTGGCAATCTTCATCCCAAGGATGACCATTCCTTCCGAGGTCGCCTTCCATCTTTGCTGCCTTTGTGAGGACTTTGAAGAAGGGTCGACACCTATCTCCGTACCTGGAAATAAACCTGCTCAGAGAGGTTATTCTTCCGGTGAGTCTCTGCACGTCTTTGACTGTGGCAGGAGTTCGGAATTCAAGCAGAGCCTTAATCTTCTCGGGGTTAGCATCGATGCCTCTTTCGGATACCATGTACCCAAGGAACTTTCCCGAGGTCACCCCGAAGATGCACTTCTCAGGATTAAGGCGGATCCCGAAGGTTCTGAGGTTTTGGAAGGTTTCCTCTAAATCTGCAACGTGGTAGCCAAGCAGTTTGCTCTTGACTATCATATTTTTGGAAGGTTTCCTCTAAATCTGCAACGTGGTAGCCAGGCAGTTTGCTCTTGACTATCATATCATCGACATACACCTCCATGTTCCTCCCCATTTGGTCTTTGAAGACCTTGTTCATCAGCCTCTGGTAGGTGGCTCCTGCATTCTTGAGCTCGAAGGGCATCCTAATATAGCAATATGTTCCTCCCTCGGTGATGAAGGCAGTCTTCTCTTCATCTTCGGGGCCCATCCTTATCTGATGGTAACCACTGAAAGCGTCCAAGAAACTTAGGAGCCCGCACTCGGGAGTTGAGTCTACCAGTTGGTCTATTGGCGGAAGAGGATATGAATCTTTCGGGCAAGCATCGCTCAAATTTCTGAAGTCGATGCACATCCGGAGCTTAATACTTCCTTCCTTTGTGGCAACTACCACGTTGCTTAGCCATTCGGGGAAGTTTACCTCCCGGATAATGCTAGCGTCTATCAGATGCTGGACTTCGGTCTTGACGAAGTCACTTTTGTGAGTTGAAATGCTCCGTTTCTTTTGCCGGACAGGTTTTACTTTCGGACTCGCTTTGAGGCTATGCTGGATTACGCAAGGGTTTACCCCTGGCATGTCCTTCGGCGAGTAGGCGAACAGATCTTTATTTGTAAGCAGAAAAGATACAAGTTTTTCCTTGTCTCCTTCGGCCATGCTTTTCCCTATTCGGGTGCTATGGCCTGGGACAAGCTCTACTTTTTCTGTTTCCGCTTTTGTGGGATCTTCTGCCTCGCCCCTTTCCAGCTCTTTTGCTTCTACAGCATGTGCTAAGTTGCTTGCTGGAGCTTTTCGTGCTCTGACGAACACCTTTCTCACCTCGCCTTCATCAATGAAGATTTTTGCGTCTCCTTCTTTGGTGGTGAAGGTGACGGTCAGGTACTTTACATCAGGGCGAATGTGCAAATTTCCCTGTGTCTGTCTGCCGAGGATGGCGTTGTATGACGAAGGAACGTCCATGACTATGAACCTTGCCATGGTAGAGGCGAACAACTCAGCAGTTCCTTTCTCCGAAGTTCCTTTCATCATCAAGGGGAGGTCGATCCACCCGAGGACAGGTAGCTCAGATGGTCCTACGCCGAACGTGGGTGAAGTAACAGTCTTGAGGTCACTCTTGGATAGGCCCAAGCTTGGCAGCAAATGTGAGAACAAGACGTCTGCGTTTGACCCATCGTCCAGCAGTACCCTCTTGACGTCCCAGTTTCCTATCCTCGCCATTATCAGCAATGGATCGTCATGGGGAAATACGATGGTGGAGCCATCCTGGCGGGCCAACTTTTTTGTTGGGCTCTGATATTCCATCACCGCTATCTCTCTGGCCCTTCTTTTCCTTTCCGAGGATGGAAGCCCGGTTGTGATCGTCTGTATTACTCCTGCCGAAGGTGGAGGACGCCTTCTCGGACTTCGGTTCCTTCGCCTGTCTGAATCGTAATCCTCGTCATCAGGCTTTCCTTCTTCCTCTTTTTTCCCCTTCGGGGAAGGCATTCTCAAATAACGCCGAAGCTGGCCCTGCTTTATCAGTGATTCAATGTACTTTTTCAACTGAAAGCAGTCTTCGGTGTCATGACCGTGATCACGGTGGAACTGACAGAACTTCTTCATGTTCCTTCTATTGTCAGCAGTCATGCCCCTCGGTCGTTGGATTTGAGCCCCCTGTTTTTCCAATGCCATGAGGACGTTAGCCCTCGTGGTGCTCAGAGGTGTAAAGTTTTGGGGCTTCCTTCCTCCTACTCGCATTCTCCGAGGTCGGCCTAACTGTTCCGTTGGACACCGGGCTTGCTGGCTGGACCCTTCGCCACGAGCGTGGATATGGTCAGCCTTCGGTCCAGTCATTCTCAACTCTTCGGCTGTCATATGTTGTTCAGCCCTTCGGTAGAATTCTCCCAGCGTGTCCGGGGGATCTTTGGAGAATTCATAAAACAAGTGTGAATCCCTCCGAAGGCCCCTCGTCATGGCGAGGATTCGGATTTCGGGACGAAAGTCCGGAACATTGAGGGCCTCTCTGTTGAACCTCTCGACATAGTCACGGATGGTCTCCCCGTTTCTTTGTGCTATGTCAAACATCTGGACGGGCATCTTCGCCGTCGGCTTGCTCCCAATGAACTGTTGGGTGAACGCTGTGGACAGCTCCTGGAACCCCCTGATGTTTCCGGGAGGCAGGGAATTGTACCAGGCAGTTGCTGGTCCTGCGAGGGTGACTTCAAAGCACTTGCAGAGTGTAGCATCATCAGCCCCGTGTAGCACCATGCTGCGTTTGTACTTTCTTAGGTGGGCCTGGGGATCAGTCCGGCCCTCATAGGTCTCTAGCCGAGGTAGCCTGAAGTCACTTGGCATGGCCGCCTCGACTACTGTTCAGGCGAACGGAGTTTCATCTCCAGAGACGGTTTCAGTTAGCCTGGCCCAAACAGGCTTGCGTGCCACCTGCTGTTCCACTCTCTCCAGTCTTGCCAAGACTTTCTTCCAGGAGGAGCGTAGCACTGGGCTCCTCTTCCTGGTGCTTGGAGCTTCTTGGGTAAAAGGACTGTTGCCGTCTCTTCGGAGAGCGACTTCGATACCGAGGTGAGGGGGACCTTGCCTCTGGTGATAAACTTCTTCTGGACGGGACTTCAGGTCGTTCAGACCTTGCTCTTTCCGCCAGCCGTGCTCCGAGGGGCAAGTTATCTGTTGAGGATTCTTCTCGTGGTTCCCCACTTCCCGAGCTATGATGGGTTGCCCTTGGGCTTTTCTCCCGAGGTCGTGCTGGCGAAGTGGGTCTTTGCGTCTGGGCCGGTTGCGGCCATCTCCGGTCTATTTGTTGTGTCATTTCAGCCACAACAGACCTCTGAAAGTCTCTTAAAAAACCCATGGTGATGACAAGAGGGCGTTCCCCTTCAGGCAAGGAAGTCTCTGGGGGACTTTGTTCGGTAGCTGGTTGGGTCTCAGGCGCGGACGGGGACTTCGGGAGTCCTTTGTCCTTCGAACGCCGAGTTTCGACAACAGCTACCTGGGAGTGGTTTCCCACAGACGGCGCCAAATGATGCCCCAAGGCATCTTCGTTTGCTGTCATGTTGACAGGTGGAGAGACTTCCTGAGGAGGCAAGCGCCTGGAGCTCAGGTTTCCCAGCTGAGTGCGCCTGAAAAGCTCAAAGAAAAGGTTAGGAGGTCCCCGGTTTGCTTTTCCGGGGAGGACCCTCCGACGCCCAAGTCAGTTTTCTGAGTGAGAGTGGAGGAAGAACACTAAGGGATCAAGTGTCTTGCCTGTTCTGTGTTTTCTCAGAGAGAGGAAAATGCCCTTCCTTTGCCCAGTCCCATTTCCTAGTATTTATAGGAGTAGCTGGTCTGTTCAGATCATGACACGTGTTCGGTCGGATTTGATCTGTCTCTTTGGACCTAGGGGACAGGCAGCCGTTTGCAGCCTCTTTTAGCCCTGGACCCGGACGGGTTGTGTCAGGACTGGGGCGGCTGCGGCGTGTCATTTCGCCGTTCAGATGTGACGTGTAGGGCTTGTGGGTGACATGTCAGAGGCTCCTTAAATGCTCATACCGTACTCCCGAGGTCCCCTGGGCGAGGTCTCCCTTCGGTGCGGGCACCCTCTTCGGATTCTATCCGTCCTTCGGTGCGAGCACCTCCTTCGGGATCTATCCCATAATTCTGGGAGCGCCCTTGATGAACACCTTCTTCGGGACTCACACCCATAGTTCGGGGATTCCCTCGTTCAGGTGTTTCTTGTTCGAGGAAGACCTCTTTGGGGCCTCTTCCTTCGGGGAGATTCTCCCTTGCTTCAGGGAGATGGCTCTCTTACCCGAAGACGGTCAGTTTAGCCCCTCGATGGAGACGGTGTTGTCCTCGGAATTCCTGACGAGCTAACCAAAGTCTCGAGCTCATAGTGTTTGACTTCACACCTTCCGAGGTCAGTGAAAAGATCCTCTCTTGGGTGACGTCAGACTCCTCGGCCAATATTCTGGCAAGGAGTTACTACCGAGGAGGCAATAGCCTTTGGCTATCACCTAGCTCCTCTTAAAGCTCGTGACCTTGTGTCAACCATAGCAACCTACAACCAAAGCCAAACAACATTCCACAAATGTTGGTTAGTACTAACTATCCCAGCACATGAACTTTAAACTAGATCTCAATCAGAGCCTCCAATGTCTATGAACTATGCTCTGATACGAACCTGACATAGCCACCCTCGGCCCTGCCTAGGAAGCCTGTGAGAATGAATCTCACGGTGATAGCAATTGGCTAGCTATATATGTGCACAAATTAAAACTTCATGAAACTAGTTGATTAACCTAGAAAATGCAACATGCATGCTCATTTAGCTTTGACTTGGGTACATGGAAACCATAAAACAATCCTTTAGCCAAGGCACTTTTCATAGAAATCAAGTTCAAATAGTCAAAGCACACATAACCAACATTTGCATTATCATTACTACACATAATAACCATGTGAGTGCATTCAACAAAAGCAGACTAAGGCCCTTACATAAGAGCAACCCTAGAGTCTAGGGGTATAAACATAGACATGGGAGGCAACTAGGTATAAACATATACAAGCCTCTACTGAGATCTTCCTAACTAACTCCCACCTTGGAGCTAAATCCCAGTGGCGAGTTATAAAAGTCCACTGACGTACTACTAGCCTCTATGGCCAAGAAAAATTCTGTAGTTAGTACTATTACATCACTGACAAGTAATTAAGAAAACTAGAATCATAAAGATTATGATAATAATATACCAGCAACAAAAGACTACCATGACAACCCTTAAGGGTTAGTGGGCTCAACACAGTCAGAATCTACACAACATAAGAGAAGGGAGTGGGAATTTGTAATTCTCATTAAGGGATCTTCACCTGTAAGGAAAATTCTAAGGTTAACTTATATATTATCATATGTAATATGCTATGAGCTTGTACAGTGTGAAGCTAAACCTATGCGCATAAGTTTCAGTCTCTTAGGACTTGTCCTCTACGTAGTCCTTAAACTACAAGGCGAAGCCTTGTATACTAGTAAGTATTGCTTATGAGCTTAACTAGTAAAGTTCATCACTAGTTGAACCTTCCTTATGTTGTATAGGGGCACTATGGTTGGGCTAATACTTCCTAGGCCACTAAGAACCCACTAGGTGTACTAATGTTTCCTCATCAATGCCTTGAACCCAAAGGTACAACTAACGTGTCAATGGTGCTAAACCTTCCACCTCATCCAATGGTGTATTTATTATGGCCCATCAACTAGTTTTCTCATAAGGTATATTTACCATTTACAAAACTATGAGAAAACCCTAGATCATGATAGAGTTTTTGGATGTTTCGGAGTGCCATTGCACCATTGCAACCCTTAGGCATCCTTAGGACCATCCCTACCCTCCCCCGGATCCTCTTTTAAAAACCTGAAATTTGCTTAAAAAGGCTTATAGTGCCTTGTCACCAGGAAAAGTTGCTCAAAGGCCTAGGCGCCAGGAGCACCTAAGGCCTAGGTGCCAAGAGCACCCTACTCTGCGAACAGAAAAGTATACCTTGGGCACTGCAACACCAAATGGTACTTGGGCGCTTGGACCCTGTTAGTATTGTGCCCAAAAGCCAATCATGAGATGATTGTATTTTTGGCACATTGAGTCCTGATATTTTATTAAGGCATTAATCCAGCAATTATGTTTGTTGTTTTCTTTTTGCGTAACGTAATAAACATAATTGTAACCCTAGAATAATGATATTCTCAAATTTCCCTGATCTAGTATTATTGTGGAGTGGGTTACAATATTACATAATGACTAGCATATGTGGAGACTAATATAAGATATGTAGTCTACATATGGGTACAAGTTAGAGAACTTGTGTACTGGACTGACCCACCATGAGAACGCTACATGGATCATTATATGAGTGTCATAAATGATTCTCATAGTGATCATGGTATGTGTAGTCCTTTGACCTAAGGTCATCAATGTTACCTACTCCAGGGTAGTCTAGTTATGGTGCCAAAATTGTGCATTTAGACTCCCAGGATTGGTAATGTTCTGTATGCCATCAGAACACTACCCTTAGTGTGCATACCCAAGTGGCCCTCTTGGGCACTATGTAAAAACATGCATATTGGTCCAACCATCACACACATATTCAGATTTTATGCACACCATGGCAGCAAAGAAGGAAAACACTAGCACAAGTCTTAATCTTGGCTACCACACATTAGGCAATGTTGTAAAGTTCTACTAACCAGCCACTGCACCTGTAAATTCCACTAATAAACTGTATCATTCTAGCCACATACCCCCTGGTTTCTTTGCTCCCCTACCAAGTAGAGACTTAGAGCAAACCAAAGAAATTTTTTTTACATAAATAGCCCACATATGGACCAAGTTATGGATTTTTTAAGTTGGTTGCAAAATTCTGACCAAATGAACAGTAACTTAGCCAAATTTGCAACATCATAACTTTGGCAACAGGGCTATAGGACCAAGTTATCGAGGTGTGGTGAAAATTTCATACAAATATTTGATGTACACAGGGAGATATAGAACTCTAAGTGCAGAGTCAAAATTCTGGTCACTTTAGACCATTTTGCCCATACAAAATTTCATAAGTGTGCAAAACCTTCATTCACAAAGGGAAAACCCTCCAAGGCTATCCCATATATGTCCATTACACATAGGAATTACCTGCTCTTGTATCTAGCAACTTTATGTCGCCAAAACAGAATTTACAAGTAAGCAGCCTATCATTCACACTTAGGCAGCTTTGCACAACATCACGTACATAGCCAAAACATTACTCAAATGTTCACATACTTGTCTCATTTTACATACACTACATGTACATACATACATGCACTACAATATGGTCTTAACTCAGCTAAATACACACCCTAAGTTATAGGAGTGCCTGAGACACAATGGACTCCAGAACAGGATGTTGGACAGCTGCTGCACAACGCAATAAGTACCACCATTAAAAATACCAAATGTGCTCCTAAAATCACCAAAATTTCCAGATCATAACTAGACATATGGAAGTTCATTTACCTAAAATTTTAGAAGAAAAATGAAACCACAAAGGTCAGTTGAATATGATGTTTCTGCTGGACCTGAAATGATAGAACTCAGGGGAGTAAGTTTCATTGAGAAACTTAGTAAGGGTAACATTTGGTTTCCTAAGTTAATGTGATCCTCATTAAAACCTGCATCCAAAGACACTAAAACACAAAAACCACAATGCATATATACAAGACATAGCAACCAAATGCAGCAGCCATTCACAACCAACAAACACAAGAATTGCAGCAATAACAATATTCCATAGGTTAGTCCATAAAACACATAATAAACTTAAATAAATCACTATGGCAGCCCACCTCAAGCTAATGCTTGGTCTTAAGAGGATTTTAAAAGTAGTTAGTACTAACTTTGGGCTCTAGAAAACCTCACTTTACTGCCATCATGGTGCACTCACACTAGGTCACAAAACCTTCAATAAGTGCACTCCCTTCATTAAGCTTGGTTCATCAAGCTCATGGCTCTCTTCCAAGCTTAGCCCTAGCTCCATGGATGTTTGAAATTTGAAGAAAACAGTCCATGAGAGCAAGAGAACCCTTACCAAAGTGGGTAGGTTGAAAATCAAGCTTGATCCTTGAAGTATCCAAGAAATAGCTCTAGTTTGCTTCCAATTGCTTCCTTTTGCCTTCAATTTCAATCAATTGCAAGTTTGAAGGTATGGTGGCTATGGAGGAAGTCTGGCTACGTTCTTGGGCTGGGGGAGGAGAAAAATGAGATAGGTGTAAGTGATTTGGCCACTTAAATGGCCTTAAATGAGCTTAAGGGCACAAAATACACTTAAACAAGCTTAACCTTGCTTTATGTCATTTTCCTTCTCACTAATTATGGTTTCGTTGTCTTAAACTCATTGGTACACATGTGCCCAACATTTTTGACTAATTATCAAGTCTTGGATGCCTCCCCCATGGTGGGATAACCCAACAATTCCACCCTTAGACTTAGGTCAAAAGCTTGAACACCTTAAGGTTTACATTAGGACATTTATGTCCTTATTGCCTTTAGTATTTCCTTCATCCAAACTTGTCTTCCATGAGTAATTTGGTCCTCCAATAGCACTTTCATACCATTTATATCCTTCCCATAACTCTCCAAGTCTCTTTCTTGAGAGTTTTGCAATTGAGTACCCAAATTTCCAAAACCTTAGAAAAAAGTCCATAGGTTGCTTGAGAAACAAGCAATCCTTTAGGCTTTTCTTGGGGGCCAAGTTACCAACTTAGAACACTTTTAAGGAGGTGTTGATCATGCCTTTTACCTCTCACGCTTCAATCACTATGGTGAGAATTACACAATATAATGGTTTTTAGCAATTATGACACACATGTAGTTCTCCCATTTTGTGAGGTGGTAACAATCAAGGTTCCCTACATGTGAGTCACATACTTTGATACTTCCATTTGTTGCTCGTAACTGGGTGAACTTGAAATAGGTCATTGGGTATGTCACATATCATGCGGAGGAATTTGTATGATCAAGATGGGATTTGTCCCTCCTATGTAACGGGAGTGATATCTTCGAACCCCTTAATAGAGTGAGACTTAGAAAATGCATGCCCATGCTCGGATGAGTTGATATACGATATCAATGTCATCAGTTTAAGTTAGTCTAATTGGTAATCAAGAAACCAAAGATTGGGCTATACGAGAGTGACACATTCTATGTCTCGTGCCTATTCTTGATATCTTGGACAAAGGGACAATGACATATATGGGTAATGATAAAAAATGTTTTGTCGAATCACTGACAATCTTGTCACTTAGGTAGCAATGATGTGTTGCTAGACACCGCTCATTGCTTATGATCATAAATGTGATTTATGATCATTGCCAACGTGGTAAGAGCCTATTGGGTTGTACACATAGAGCTATTTGGATTATTAGAGTGCATGGGCTAAATATTTGGGTTATGGTTTCATAATAATTTTGTGTTAATAATGGGCCCACAAGTTAGCAATTATTAAGCCCGAAATTAAAGCCTAATTGGATTAGGGCTTTGAAACCCATTAGGCCTAGAAGTTGAGTATCACTATAAATACAACTTTTAGTGAGAAATTCACAGCTTCTTGCCCTAGCCTCCCAAAGAGGACATCCGCACTCTTCTCTTGCAATTCCTTGGAGGACGCAAGCTAGCACTGTGAGAGCAAGAGAAATGCATCTGCCGGGACATGGTGAAAGCGTGGTGATCCCGATAAGCTCGTGTGGACACCATAGAGAGCTTAAACAAGTCAACTGTTCAGGTTTTTATGATTCGACTCTACACCATAGAGGGTTTTGGTTAAATTCTATTGCACTTGTTTCGCTCCAAAAACCCTACAGACCCCGCATCCTAAACCTCAAAAACCCCCTCCTAAGCCTTTTTGGAGGCTTCCTATGAGTTTAAGGTAAACAAGGCATGCCTAAAATCACCACAAACCTGTAAAACAACTTGAATAGGCCACAAATACAGCATTACAAAATCCTATGATGCATCAAAACATCACACAAGCAACAAAATCCATCCTAGTCCATCATGAACACACTTGCCCATAATTAGTGCTATTGACAAAACTACTTGATTCCATTAAGCATCAACACTCAAATAGCATCAATTAAACTTGAAAGACTTAATCCCTTACCTTAATTTTAGCTCACAAGGAAGAATCAAGCAATTCCTCCACACAATCCAAGTTTGACAAAGTTCTACCAAAGTTATAAGCAATCAAAGCCACAAAACACAAAATTACTAAGTTCTAACCAAAACCCAAGCTTCCAATCAACTAATAAACAAGAAATCACCAATAACACATTTGTTACCTCATATAAAAAAAAGTGGTGGCTAGAAATGTGATTCCAATCATAAAAAACGTGAAATTCCTCTTAAATTAAGCTCCCATTAGCATATATACCTTTGGTGGCTTTAATTTTCACCAAAATCTCTTAGTTTTGAGCTTGGACTCTTGATGAAATGGTGGAGGCAAGGTTGATTTTGGGCTTCAGCAGCAAAATGGCAGCCTCCTTGACTTTACCAAGTTTTATATCCTTTTAAAAGAATAAGGCACTCATGTTTATAAAAAGTTGTAAAAAACCCCTTCCTCAAATAGTAACTAAAGTCAAACCTTGGTAAAATCTTGTTTACTTAAGGTAATTTTGGGTTTAAAGTAAGGTTTACAGTTCAAAACATATTGTTAACTCTCGGGTCTCAGCCCGAGACCTCGAGATGCAAAATTACCATTTTGCCCCCAAATCCTATTTGGTGCCTTAAACTCTTTGGAACTTAGTTAACTTTGCCTAACATACTTAATCTTACTTTGTGAGCTTAAAATAAGGTTCCAAGTTAGCATTTAATTACTTTACCTTCCTCAAGCAAGCCTCTAACTAGGAGAGTCATAACAAGTAAAGTTTGGGAAAGATGACTCTACATGCTGCTAATCCTTTGTTTGGCATAGATGAGCTACTAAACTAGGATGCGCATGTCAATTCCTTGCATGTCATATCATGTGTTTAGCTATTTTTCTAGACATAAATAAACATTTCAATTAGTTAGTGATTGGTAGATGCCACAATACCTTTTTAGCAATGGGTTTTTTCTTCCCTCAATGTAATGTCTCCTTTTTATATCTACACTCAATACAAACACTATAATACATAAATTGTGCATTCTCACCATCAAATAACACACAATTTTTTGGACATGCATATATTTTCATGCACAAAAAATGTAACACCTTCATCATTTGCTTGGATTCATATAACACCATCAGCAATCGATTTTCCTATGGACTATATTGCTTCACTAGTGACAACATGTCATTAAAGCAATTATCAATCATATTATCCATAGTTTTCTCGGTCAACAACTGAGATATCCTACATCCATCCCAGAATGGTGCTGATGCATCCTGGAGTAGTTTATAAAATTCCTATGCATTTAAATTGGGCAATTGATTACCAATTTTTGCAAAATCATATGCATTTCCAGCATCGTTATCATTACCCTTTACAATCACTTCCTAATTCTCAGTATCATCTTTATCAGTTTCAAGCCTATTATTGTAGTTGAAACTCGAGTGAATTGAATCAATGTTCATTTTCCTATACTAAGATCTGTTATCATAAACAATATTGCTATTAGAAAATGTCCTTGATGATGATGGATTGTTTGAAGTGTCTGCCACTTGAAAATTATGACTTCGCATATCATGTTGTTCACCATGGCAGTACCAAACATAATAGTTATCCACAATTCCATATAGACAAATGCATTCCAATCTCATTTTGATCTCGATAATGTCTGTTTTGACATCACTGACATGGACATTTAACCAGTTCAGTCACATTACTATATACTACTCTTATAAATTTTCTACACCATCTATAAAATCTAGGTTCATGCACCATCCATCAATAACCATTTGTACATCCACACATGTCCTTTTGGTGCCATTGCTTTTATTTCCTACAATTGAAAATCATGTACCTATTTACTCACAGTTCACTAAACAATTAATAGAAATGCAAAACATATAATTAAAATATAATTTTCACAAAATTCTGGATGCTATGATTGTCCTCCTAAGTGCTAATAAATTCTTACAGGGAAAGGTCCTAGCCTATTCAAAAATGAAAAATCTAAATCGTACTTCTACATTCTAATTTATTTAATATAGTTTGGAAGAAAAAATTTAGGCAGCATTTCACCTTGGTTTCTTGGCACACCATTTCTTTGAGACAAAAATTTCAAATTCAGCTTCCAAGAAACAACGCTAAATAGAAATAAAATTTTTGCACAATTAAGATAAATCAGAAACAGTAAAATATGGTTCAGATTATTGTTTCATTTCTGAGCTACCCGGCTTGGACAATCAATGATTTTTTTACCAAAGATATATTGTGCATATGCAATAACTACAAATAATTGTAGCTCCTCTATATACGTATTATTTGTCAATAGGTTGAGAGTCATTGATAGGCATTCTATGATTTTACTATATGCTCAACTACAATGACGATAAAAACACAGAAATTACTGCTTATGCATAAGCTTCAATGAAAATACATTTTACATTAACTTTGATAATTTTACTTAGTGAAATTAAACTGAAAAGCTTCTATTTTTAGGGAGAGACACTACAAAGGATAATAAAAATAGACAAGGAACAAGGAGGAAGAAGAAGGAGAAATGAGGAATGAGAGGCCAGAGCTAAGAGTTTTAATTTGTTCTAGCGACTGAAATTGTGACTAAAGCATATTAGTGATTGATTCTAAAAATATTAAAAATATTGTCACTAAATAAAGACCGATTGCTGGGTCTAGCAACTAACTAGCGACTGAAAACTAATGATTGGAAATATTCAGTCATTAGTCAGTGCCTAGTTTGTTATGGCCCACAAAGTAGTGACTACCTACCGATTAAATTTTAGTTGCCAGTTTCAGTAGCTTCTTTGCTTCTCTCTTGTAGTGATAAGAAAATTGTATTTACTATCCTATCAGATTATTCTACTAAGGAAACACTTTTTCTTCAAATGTGCTTGAATTTTTGTCTCCTACTATCATTTAGTAATGCTAGTTTCCTTGTTTCCCCTCCCTATTTTTCAGATGTTTACCCTTATGAGCTATCTTTGTGACTGGGTTAGGAAACAGTTTGAGATTCAATCCTATACCAAGGAAAATCTGGCAATGGCCACTAGTACCCTAGCCAACATGAATCATAAGTTCGTCCAGCTTAAGAAGCTAATGAAGAAAGATATTTCCTTCTTGAAAATGATGGCCTTGGATAGAAGTTCACTTTGTTGTCCTTGGAGCAGGACAACTCTGAAGCTATCAACCAAGACCATGACAAAGGGATGGCCCCTCTCTCTAAGGAGAAAAAGAAACTAGCCAAGGATAAGAACAAGTTGAGTTAAAACCTATGGAAGGTGATCAAATCCTTTGAGAAGAAAAAGATCCATATGGCCAAAGAGATGCAAAAGATAACAAATATATCCATTTTCGGTCATTGGGATGGTTTTACTTGGAATGGAACCAAGTCTTGCAGGAGATTGATGGCCCAAAGCTTTCCTTCCTCAACACATTTTTAGAGACTCGAGGCTCTTGCATCAAAGTGGTGTAGGGACAAATAGATGGGCAAGATGTTGAGGAGGAGAACGAAGAAGAAGAAGAAGTAGATAATGAAGATCAGGAAAGATGTGATCCTTAAGGTCTAGAGGAAGAGGATAGCCCTAATGTGAAGTCTTAACATATTTTCCTCTACTGTACTTTTTTTTTTTGTATTTCTTTCATTGTTATAATGAAAGCTACTTCTTCAAACATTAGTTTGTATTCCTTCATCCTTTATTATCATTTACTCCATCAAAGCAAATGTGTATGTTTTTTTTATCCTTTATCCATTTCATGATTTATCCAAATATATGCTTGCGTACCACTATTTTGTGCGCTTGCTTAGAAATTCTAGAGCTTAAATCACCGAGGTAAGTGCTACTAAGTTCAAAAGCTTTATTTTTTAAGCTTTTGCTTATCTTTTAGTGAGGAATGTAGCTCATTTTTTTATCATTTTTTTCCAAGCCAATGTCTAGCTTTCCCCCTCTCCCCACCCATGTTCAGCTAATTTTAGTCATGCATAGATTCATACAAAAATTTTCTTTAAGTGTTGGATTGCTTTTATGAGAAAGACTACATTCTTATTTATTCAATGATCAATACATCAACCTTTGGATATCGTCATAACTTTTGAACATATATTCTGAATAGTGTGGTTTTTGTGGCACTATGTTTAGTATTTTTTTCATGGTATCTATGTGACAAGGATCTTTTAGCTCAGCTCCAAAGGCATCTTGGAGTTTATACATTTTTTATCTTACTCTATCCATAATGAGTCAAACAGCTTTCCAATTTTCCTTAAGCATACATGGGATGGTGGTTGAGGTTCAACTACAGCATTCAGAAGTACTAGGTTTCCTTCCCTTTTACTCTTGCGTTTCACCATCCAGTTAGCTATTGTGGCTACTCTTTGTTCAAAAGCTCTTATTCGTAGCTTTACCATTTCTTTGTGTTCTTTGAAGGTATTGAACTTGGCTCTTAGGCCTATATCATTTTGTTCTTGATCGAGGAGCTGGACTTGAATATAAGGATCGCACTTTGATCAGCATTAACACTTCAATTTTGAATGCTAGGGAAAAGGGTCTCATTTATGGCATGTTTTGGTGTAGTTCAGTAAATCCACAGTTTGCTCGAAAGCTTTATTAGCTACTTTTCCTTAGCTTCCCTTAGCCTTTTCTTCATACCTTCTTTCATCATTCAGTTTGAAATCTTAACATGTCCATTGCTTTGAGGGTGACAAACTAGGGTGAAGTGGATTTTGACAATAAGGTTGGTTATGAATTCTTGAAATCCTTTATTAACAAACTATGTTCCATTGTCCACTACTAATGCCTTCGAGCAACAAAATTGGCATATGATATTTTTCTAGACAAACTTCTGGACTTTTTTTTCCTATATAGTAGCTAAGGGTTTGACCTTTATCCATTTAGTGAAGTAATCTACAGCAAAAGGGAAAAGATAGTTCATTGATGTATTGACTTCAAATGGGATCCTTTGCGTGTGGGAGTGCCTTTGGCACTTGTTACCATACCTTGCCACCTTTCATGCATCTTAGCTTGGCATGGGCCAAAAATAACTCTATCATAGAAGAACTCTTGCTAAGGCATTCGTGCGATGTTAGATCCACATATCCCTTCACATACTACTTTTAGTATTTTCTCTGTATCTTCCTTTTCTACATAATTCTGTATATATAAGATCATTATTTTATCTTAGCCTCCTTTTGAGGATTTGGCGGCAAGCATCCTTCTACCAAATACTATCTTAATGGCACCTTCCAACCTCTATCTGTGCCTATGATCATCAGGTTGTTAAGGCTTATGGATTGATGAATTTTGGTAAGCCTGGATGACTTTTCCAACATGTCAGCATCAGCATTTTCTCTCTGTGGTACCTTCTCAATCCAAAGTTGTTCAATTTTTTGGATTAGTTCATTTGCAAGTCATAGTATTTTCTAAGTTTTGGTTCTTTGACCTCATATTTTCCTTTGAATTGCCAAACTAGCAATTGGTAGTTGCTACAACCTTAGAAGGACTGAATATTGATCTTTTTTTTCTATTTTAAGGGCAGCTATTAGTGCTTCACATTTGGTAACCAAATTTAACTAACTTTGCTATCTCCATGTCCTTAGGATCTTGGAGCACTAGAATGGCGCACTAATGTTTTGTGCCCAAGGTACTATTTAGGAAGAATGACCACTTCAGTTCCTCTACTTTCAACATATGTTCTACCATTCCCATATCCTTGGGTAGTTCAACAATAAAATTGGCTAATTCTTGTGCCGTTACGGCTTTTCTTGGATCACGAACGATTTCATACTCACTAAGTTTGAAACCCCAATTGGATAAGTGTCCTAAGTGATTCATGCTTTTCATGACATCCTTCAAAGGAAGGCTACATCAGACAAAAATGGTGTGTCGTTGAAAGGATGGCAAAACTCTTATTCCTGCTAGTACCAAAGAATAAATTGCTTTTGGTATGATCGGGAACCCTACCTCAGCACCGAGTAAGGTCTTGCTAATATAGTAAACTAGCCATTATTGTCTATCATCTATTCACTACATAAGGACCACGCTTACAGCCTTCTCAATCATTGGGAGGTATAGCACAAATGAATACCCATTATCTAGTTGTTGAATTGTTGGGAACCTTGTCATGTTGTCCTTCAACTTATCCTAAGCATCCTATCATTTGTTGTTGTAGCATGATTGTCTTCATTGATGTCAACATTTTCTTTCACCACTTTTGTCAGTACTTTGTAGAATTGTTGGTATCGGTCTTCGTACCTTGAGATGAAGTGACATAGTGTTGTTATTCTAGTGAGCCTTTCTATGTCTTTGATAGTTTTTGGTGTTCTCAAACCAAGGAGGACTTTAATTATCTCCAAGTTCACATTTATTCCTTATTTGGAGACCATGAAACAAAGGAATTTCCTAGCTTTTATGTTGAATACTCAATTTTCAAAGTTGAGGCATGTTCTAAACTTTCTTAAATGTTGAAAAGTCTCTTTAGGTCTTCAATGTGTTCATCCGAGTGTTTAATTTTGATGATTATGTCATTATCATATAGTTCCATGTTTCTCTCTAATTGTTCGACGAACACCTTGTCCATTAGGCGTTGGTATATTGCCCCGACATTCTTTAGCCTAAAAGGCAATCTTATGTAACAAAAATTCCTTTCATCGATTATGAAGGATCTTTCTTCCTCATTGGCAGGGTCCATTTGGATATGATGATATTTGCTAACATTTAGAAAACTTAACAGCTTGTATACAGCAATGGAGTCAACCAGTTGCTCAATCAAAGCCAAAGGGTATAACTCCTTTGTCCAAGCATCATTGACCTTGATGAAGTCAATACTCACACAAAGTTTATCACTTCCTTCTTTCATGGTGATCACTTCCTTACTTAGTTGGTCAAAGTAGTTTAATTCTCTTATTACCTTCGCTTATAAGAGTTGTTGTGTTTCTTGCTTGATGAAGTTTGTTTTTCCATAGGTGAGGTTAAATTTCTTCTGTCAAATAAGCCAGGCATCAGGTTCTACCCTAAGGCTATGTCATACTAAGTTGGAACTTATGCTGGGCTTATCCTTTGGTGAGCAAGAAAATAGATCTTTTTCTTAGAACAAAAAAGTTTCAAGTTTTGCTTTTTCCTCTTATGACATGTGCTTCCTAATTTGAGTACTTTCAAAAGGGATCAACTCTAAACTCTTAGTTTCTAGTCCCTCATTGTTGGTTTCAACATCCTTAGGCCGTTTGGCCACATCATTCGAGCTAATGTTCCTTGATGTTTATGCAGTGATCCTTCCATTTGACTACCTTGCCTTCATGAACATTTTTCTCACCTTCAACTAGCTCATGTAGATATCCGCATCTACTTTCTTAGCCTTGAAGGTCAGACTTGGATGTTTTATGTTCGATCTAAGGTCGAAACTCCTTTATGTTTCCCTTCCAAACATGGTGTTGTATGGAGATGGTGTGTCAATAGCTATGAACCTTGTTATAGTTGATAGAAAGAGTTCACTATCATCTTTTAGAAACTTCTGTTTTAACATCAGAAGGAGATTGACCCACCCCAGGTTAGGAAGTTCTTATGGGCTAGCCCTGAAGGTTATTGTTGACATCAACTTGAGTTTCTCCTTTGATATCCATAAATTTGGGAGCCGATGAGCAAAGAGGACATCAACTATAAAGCCACTATCATAAAGGACTCTATTCACATCCCAGTTTCAATTTGGCCTATAATTGGAAGATGATCAATTGGCTAGAACGTGAAGGGTAATCTATTAAGAATAGTCAATTTGTTGGCCAGACTATTACGGTCCTCTAAGGTGATCTTACTGTTAGTGTTATGCCCAAAAGCCAATCATGAGATGATTGTGTTTTGCACATTGAGTCATGACATTTTATTGAGGCATTAATCCAGTAATTGTGTTTGTTGTATTGTTTTTGTGTGACATAATCAAACATAATTACAACCCCAGAATAATAGTATTCTTAAAAGTCCCTAGTCTAGTATTATTGTGGAATGGGTTGCAATAATTCAAAAAGACTAGCATATGTGGAGACTAATATGAGATATGTAGTCTACATATGGGTATAAGTTGGAGAACTTATGTACAGGACCGACCCACCATGAGAAGTTATGTACATATGAGTTTGAGAACTTGTGTACGTATGAATGTCATAAGTGATTGTGATAGTAATCGTGGTATGTGTAGCCCTTTGACCTAAGGTCATCAAGGTTCCCTACATGTAAGCCACATACTTTGATACTTCCTTCTGTTGCTTGTAACTGAGTGAATGAGAAGGTGGTCATTGGGTATGTCACATATCATGTAGAGGGTTTTGTATGATCAATATGAGATTTGTCCCTCATATGTAACAGGAGTGACATCTTTGCAACCCTTGATAGAGTGAGACTGAGAAAATGCATGGCTATGCTCAGATGAGATGATATACGATATCAAAGTCATCAGTTTAAGTTAGTCTACTCAGTCTTTAAGAAACAATAGATTGGGCTATACTAGTGACACATTTCATGTCTCGTGCCTGATCTTGATATCTTGGACAAAGGGACAATGGCATATACGGATTACTATCATAGTGGTTTAGTTCAATCACTGACTATCTTGCCTGTTATAGCCCTTCTAGTGGGAGGCACAATTGAGGGAGGTAAAGTGTTTTAAATTAAGTTTAGAAACTTAATTCTAGTTTACATAGCAAGAATAGAGAAGTTTAGCAAAGTTCACTAAGTTTCAAGAAGAATAAAGCACTAAATGAAGTTCAGGGGTAAAATGTTAATTTTGCATCCTGAATAGCCGGGACGAGTCCCGAGTGTTTTAAAATGAATTTTTAGAACTTAACTTTCAACCTTAACTCAAACTTGAAAAATAGACAAGAATTTAATCAAGAATTACTAAGTTACAAAGATGGGGGGCTTAATTGTAACAAGCTTAATACTTTGAGGTTTTTTTCGGTTAAGTGAGGGTTTAAGAAGGGGAAAGTGGACTATGGCTGCCATAATCTCGTTTCCAGCCTTCTCACTCCCATTTAGCTCTCAAGTTAAGCTTGGAATCAAGAGTTTTTGGTGCCAAGAGAAGCAATCCAAAGTATATAAGCTAGGAGGAAGCATTTTCAAGCTTGAAACCATGTTTTTGAAGCTTGGAAGGGCGTTTTCCTACTTCCCCTATTTTTGAACGAGGTAAGGAATGTGTTCTTGATTGAATTCGTGTTTGTTAGTTAGTTTTAAGCTTGGGTTTTGGTTAAAGAGTGAAGTTTTGATGTTTGGTGCCATTGTTTTTTATTGGAACTTGTGCAGAACTTTGGTGAACTTGGTTGAACTAAAAGAGGATTGATTCTTGCTTGTTACTTCGAGTTGAGGTAAGGGAGATATGTTTTTAAGTTCATTGAATGCCATTAGCTTTAGTTTGCTTAAAGAATTTGAGTGGTTTTAGCTATGGAATTAGTTAAAGGTTTTGGTTGAATTATGGTGGACTAGAGGAATTGGGAGGATTAGATTGATGTTACAAGACATCATAGATTGGCTTGTGATAGTTGGTTGTATGCAACATGTTCTATGTGTATATGAAATTTGGAGGCATTGCCAGTATGTTTGATATGTGTAGGAAGTGTCCAAAGTTCATAGCAGCAAAATCGGAATTTTTCTAGGCATTTTTCAGGTTTGGCGACGCGTCACCAATCCCCATGAGTTCCCACGATGCGTCACCAATCTAGAAAACTGTCTCAGAACGTCGACAACTGTGGCGACGCGTCGCCAAGACAGCATTTGACACTCAATTTTGTTTTCACCATAACTTTTCGCTCGGGTGTCCGATTGAGGTAATTCAAGATTCCACGTGAAGCTAAGAGGGAGTACTATTACCTAAATGCTTTAAAAACACTTAAAATGTCCCAGTTTTATATTTATATTAACTCAAATGAAGTCAAGTTTTTAAGGAAACTATGTTGCAATGATCACAACAAGGTATTACTAGCTCAGGTGAGAGGTTTAGAACCCTTGTCGGCCTAGCCGTGCCATAGCCATGAGGTCACAAGGTGAAACCTTGTTCATCTAGTCTACAACAATGAGGCCTTGCAGCCTAGTCTACAAAAGTCCAACCATAATTCCCCCACATAACGGCTACGGGAAGGCTACATGATTGCATCCAGTAGGCTTCGGCTTGATAGGAGCGGGTCAGTGATCAGGATTCACTAGGCACGGAGTGATGCACCGTGAGGAGGACTGCTTGAGGAGAGCTCTTATGGCCTAGTTATATATGCATATATAATAGAACCCTCGTGCTGTGTGAGCTCGCAGCAAGAGTCCTAGTATTTTCTTGCAGTTACATTGAAGATCCCTTACTGAGAATTGTTGAATTCTCACTCCCTGGTTTTGTTATGCAGAGCCTGAAGTTGCTGGACCGGGTAATCGTTAAGGATTATCTCAGTAGTACTCTTTTGTGTGTACAGGTATGACAGTTAAGAATCCTTGTGATTCTAGTCTACATAAGTGCTTAGTTGGCTTGTTGGTCAAGTAATAGTACTAACTAGTATCTTCCTTTGGCTGCAGAGCCTAGTAGCACTTGGCAAAGAACTTTTGAGACTCACCACTGGGATGTGTATCCAAGGTGGGAGTTAGGGTAAAGAGATCTCAGTAAATGCTTGTATTTATACAGTATTTTAGTTGCCTCCATAGTCTATGTTATGAGGAGTCCTCGACTCTAGGATTGCTTTTGCGTGAGGGCATTAGTCTACTTTATGTATGAATGTTCTTACGAGTTGTTATGTGTAGTAAACTCACACAAATGTTGATTTCATATGCTTTGGCTATTTGTATTTATTTTGTGTAGAAAATTACTCGGCCGAGTTAATGTTTTATGGTTTTAATAAACTAAGTCAAAGTATAAAAGCATGCATATTGCATATTCTAGGTTAATCAACTAGTATCATGGGATTTAATCTGCACACATACACAACTAGCCAATTGCAATCCACCGTGACACCAACTCTCACAGGGCTTCCTGGGAAGGGGCACGGGCGGTCGTGTCAGTTTTTGGTATCAGAGCTTAGGACTCATTTCATAGATATTGGAGGCTAAGACTGAGATCTAGTTTGGAAAGTCCAAGTGCTAGGAAGTTAGTACTGACCAACATCTGGGGAATGTTATCTGGCTGTGGTTGCAGGTTGGTATGGTTGACACTAGGTGAGGAGCTTCAAAGGGAACTAGGGAACCTGGTGAAGGTTCCTGTGACCCAGTTATGGCAAGGTTGGATGAGATATCCAGGGTACTACAGGGGTTGACAGAGACTATGGCCCAAGTAGCACAGGGTATGAACACCCTTGTGACGGAGATGTTCAGGGATTATGAGGACAGATATGCTGTTCAGGAGGAGGATGACCTACATCAGGAGCAGGAAAGTCATGCTGAGCAATAGCAAGTGCCTAGAGCTCATGGACATAGAAAGCATGTTCATGAGGAGGAAGAGGAACCAGAGGTGATGGAGGCTCCGAGGAGGGGAGATACTCCACATCAAATGAGATTGTTAGAGAAATTTAAGACTGTTGATCCATCGAGCTTTGATGGGACAGGTGATCCTGATAGAGGAGAGGATTGGTTGTCCAGGATGAATAGATTGTTCGTTTGTGGTGGTTATGAATCAGAGCAGAAGATGACTTTGGTGCCTTTCTTTTTTAGAGGAAGAGCCAGTTTATGGTGGGATGATGCGATGGAGTTGTTGAGGGAAAGTAATGGTCACCCAGAGCACAAGAAAAAGGTGCTCAAGTGGTTTGACTTCGGGAAGAAGTTTAGACAGAAGTATATCAGTGAAGCTGCATAGGATCAGAAGAGGATCTAGTTTGAAAATCTGACACAGGGAGAGATGTCTGTGCGGGAGTATGAGCAACGCAACAATTCACTTATGCGGTATGCTCCGTATAAGATGGGCAATGATGAGTTGAAAGCTAAGAAGTTCTTTCAAGGTTTGAAACCTATACTCAGGAGGTATATGCCGACAGTGGATATCAGGAGCTATTGCAAGGTGGTTCAAAAGGCGTTGGCCTTAGAAAGGGAATTTGAGGATTCCAGAGCGTCTATAAAAAAGGTGGAGGTTGGACCAGCCAACTTAGGAAAGAGTGCCAGGAAGTGACCCATGGTGGAGAACAAAGGTCCACCCAAGATAAGGAAGACGGGTTTATGTCCTAGGTGCAGACGGTTTGATGGTGGAAGATCATGTACTCTCGGGACAGATGCTTGTAATATCTGTGGTCAGAGAGGACATTGGGCGAGGGAATGCCCAAGGGCTCGACCGATTTCATGTCCGCCTCAGAATTTATCCCCTGTACCCCTTTCCATAGGGAATCGGCCTGGTGTAGCTGCAGCAACAGTTGAGCCGAGGGTTTTTGCCCTGGCGAGTCAGGTGACCAGAGAACCAGCTGCCGTTCGAGGTAATTTTAGTTTCTGAACGGTAGTGTTAAAGTGCTTTTTGATACGGGAGGTACTCTATCAGTGATATATTCTGCCTTGGTAGATAAGTTTAAATTGCAGCGAGAAATCTCGGGTGAGTTAAGACTCATCAGGACTGCAGGGAGGGGTTTTATTGTAACCAATGAAGTGGTTACTAGGTTTTCTTTGCAGTTAAGTGACCATGATTTTTGTTGTGAGTTATGGGTGATAGAGTTGAGGTCTTATGACCTAGTGTTAGGAATGGATTGGTTGAGTAAGCATAAGGCACAAATTGACTGTGCGAATTACTCAGTTGACATTACTGATGCTCAGGGAGCTAGAGTGACTTGCACAGGAGGGTTGGCATCTAGTGCTAAGAGTCTACACCTTAGACTTATAGATACCTGTTAGTGTTGTGCCCAAAAGCCAATCATGAGATGATTGTATTTGTTGCACATTGAGTCATGATATTTTATTAAGGCATTAATCAAGCAATTATGTTTGTTGTTTTGTCTCTGCGTAACTTAACAAACATAATTGTAACCCTAGAATAATGATATTCTTAAACGTCCCTAGTCTAGTATTATTATGGAACGGGTTGCAACAATATATAACGACTAGCATATGTGGAGACTAATATGAGATATGTAGTCTGCATATGGGTACAAGTTGGAGAACTTGTGTACTGGACCGACCCACCATGAGAACACTACGTGGATCGTTATATGAGTGTCATAAGTGATTCTCATAGTGATCATGGTATATGTAGTCCTTCGACCTGAGATCATCAACGTTCCCTACATGTGAGTCACATACTTTGATACTTTCCTTTGTTGCTCGTAACTGAGTGAACTTGAAGGAGGTCATTGGGTATGTCACATATCATGCGGAGGGATTTGTATGATCAAGATGGGATTTGTCCCTCCTATGTAACGGGAGTGATATCTTCAGGCCCCTTGATAGAGTGAGACTTAGAAAATGCATGGCCATGCTCGGATGAGTTGATATACGATATCAATGTCATCAGTTTAAGTTGGTCTACTCGGTAATCAAGAAACCAAAGATTGGGCTATACGAGAGTGACACATTCCATGTCTCGTGCTTAGTCTTGATATCTTGGACAAAGGGACAATGGCATATATCGGTGATGATCATAAAGGTTTAGTCGAATCATCGACAATCTTGTCACTTGGGTAGCAATGATGTGTTGCTAGACACCGCTCATTGCTTATGATCATAAATGTGATTTATGATCATTGCCAACGTGGTAAGAGCCTATTGGGTCGCACACATAGAGCTATTTGGATCATTAGAGTGCATGGGCTAATAATTTGGGTTTTGGTTTCACAATAATTTCGTATTAATAATGGGCCCAATAGTTGAGCCATTATTAAGCCCGAAATTAAAGCCTAATTGGATTAGGGCTTTGAAACCCATTAGGCCTGGAAGTTGAGTCTCACTATAAATACAACTTCTAGTGAGAAATTCGCAGGTCTCCTTGCCCTAGCCTCCCAAAAGGACAGCCGCACTCTTCTCTTGCAATTCCTTGGAGGACGCAAGCTAGCACTGCGAGCGCAAGAGAAACGCATCTGTCGGGACGCGGTGGAAGCATGGTGATCCCGAGAGGCTC
Organism: Aquilaria sinensis; assembly: GCA_005392925.1. Lineage (NCBI taxonomy): Eukaryota > Viridiplantae > Streptophyta > Magnoliopsida > Malvales > Thymelaeaceae > Aquilaria > Aquilaria sinensis. Next base: position 39,245 of record SMDT01003296.1, read on the forward strand.
GTGTGGATACCATAGAGAGCTTGAACACGTCAACTGTTCAGGTTTTGTGATTCGACTCTACAGTTGAGTGAGAGATCTCAACTGAAAATTAGGTATGAAAATTTTCGAACACCCGGTTTACCCCATTTCACTTGGATCCTGGAGGGTTTCGGTTAAATTCCGCTGCGCTGTTTGGCTCCCGAAACCCAACAGTGGTATCAGAGCTACTGGTGAAACCCTAAATCGGGATTGAATGTTGAATCGCATGATGTTATGTGTTCGGTTGCTTTTCGGCCATGATTAATTAGATTGATTCATGATGCATGAAACCGGAACTCGTAATGAACATATGACATATATGAAGAAATGACACTAATTGGTTAATGAGATTAACCCGAAATTGAATGGTATGAGATACCTATATGGATTAGGATTCTTGCAATAGTTGCAAAAACCCTAGCTTTGTTCGGATTCGGCCTATTCGGGCACCGAAAGTAAGGTATTTTTGGTGGCTCGAATGGAGGAGTCTCGGGTGCCTACTTGCTCGAAATAGAAGATTTCGGGCTAAGCAATTGTAAGACAATTTTTTGCGCCGGGGGGCGCTGCCCCCCACGCCCCCCGCAAAGGCGGCTCCCCTTGACCCCGTCCGCTGACCGGTCAGCGGAACCACCGCCCGCTGACCGGCCAGCGGGACCGCCGTATGCGAAGCGCCACATAAATAAAAACTGGTTAATCAACGCGCGAAAATTGGCATGCATCTTTGTTGAATGAGATTTGACATGATATGCTGATTGGTGTTTGAAGCATGGTGCATGGTTATAGCCCTTGATTGGTTGTACTTGTAAATACGGCCTGCGAGTCGTGCCTTTTCTTATCACTCTCATTGTACATTCTCTTCTCACCTTACTCCCCTCGAATGTAACTCGAGGTTTCTATTATTGATGTAATGGTGCATTATGGGATCATCCAAGTTGGTATGTCCAAGGATCATCCAAGGTGGTATGTCCAAGGAGGTGACAACAAAAGGGCAACCAAGAAAGGAAGAGAAGGAGCTTGTGAAGACTCTTTTCTTTTCTTAGGCTTTTATGATATTCTCATTGGCTTGAGAATATCGCATAGTTTGGGCTATAACCATGTCACGTTTACTTTCTTGTAAGCATGAGATGCATGTTTTATATTTGTATGTGATGCATGTATAAGACAACCGGAGATAACAAATTGGTGAGATCAAAAGAAAAATCCCTCAAACAAATATTAAGTCATTAAATGTGATGCCTTCCAAATGTTGGCACTCGTCAAGACTTTGATCAACATTAGGTGGGTTTGCCAAAGCAAAGCACCTATGTTCATCTTGGTAAGGCGCGATGGGATAATAGTGATATCCAAACTGCTAACTTTGGGTTCGACTTAACTAAGTCATCCTAATAGGATTAGGGACTTAGAGGCATAGAGTTGGGCTTAAGTTCATGAGATGAGCTTGGACAAGTGTTGTTCACCCAACTATCCAAGAGTTGCATAAGATGCAATTGGCAAGGAGTTGCCTACCTAAATAGCTGTAACTTGAGAGAAAAGCCAAAGCTGACTCAGGTTGTGGTCAAATATGGATCTTGGCCCACTAGAATACCTTAGCGCCGAGGTGTTCCGAAATAATATCGAGGGTTATTATTTTGAGGAAAATAGTGGGAGTATCGTTTAATAAAAGTCCTTATTAAATGAATTAAAATACATGACTCTTACACTGCATATTTACTGTTGTAGATAACCATGGCACAAAACACATCGACACTTTCATTGCGATCGATCCTTGAGAAGGAAAAACTGAATGGGACCAACTTTCTCAAATGGTACCGAAACTTGAGGATAGTCCTCAAGCAAGAGAGAAAGGCTTATGTCCTAGAGCAGCCCATTCCGAATGAGCCTGCTGCCACTGCTCCAAGAGCTGAAAGGGATGCTCACAAGAGGCATTCTGATGATGCTTTGGATGTTGCATGCCTCATGCTTATTACCATGGAATCTGAGCTTCAGAAGCAACATGAGAACATGGGGGCGTTCGATATGATCGAACATCTCAAAATGCTTTTCCAAGAGCAAGCTAGGCATGAGAGGTTTGAGACCTCTAAGGCATTGTTTCAGTGCAAGATGTCTGAGGGAAGTCCCGTGGGTCCTCATGTGCTCAAGATGATTGGGTACATTGAGAATCTTGAGAATTTGGGATTTGCTCTTCAGAAAGAGTTGGCTATTGATGTAGTCTTGCAATCGTTGCCTGAAAGCTACAGTCAGTTCGTCATGAACTATAACATGAACGACCTTGACAAGTCCCTCCCTGAATTGCTCAACATGTTGAGAACTGCTGAGCAAAACCTTAAGAAGGCTAAGCCCATTTTGATGGTTCAAAAGGGCAAGGGAAAGGGAAAAGCCAACAAGAAGAAGGATAAAGCTAATGGAAAGTCCAATGCTAATTCTTCTTCAGCTGCACTGAAACCAAAGGGTGGTGTGGCAAAGGAAGGGGAGTGCTTCCATTGTAAGCAACCTGGACACTGGAAGCGCAACTGCAAGCTCTATCTTGAAGAACTTGCTAAGGAAAAGGGAAGTAAGACTTCCACTTCAGGTATTTTTGTTATAGAGGCTAACTTTTCTACTTCCTCATCTTGGGTATTGGATACTGGATGTGGATCTCACATTTGTGCAAATGTGCAGGATCTAAGTAGAAGTAGAAGATTGGCCCGAGGTGAAGTGGACCTACGTGTTGGAAATGGAGCAAGGGTTGCTGCCTTAGCCGTAGGGACTTATGTTCTCACTTTACCTAGTGGATTAGTTTTAGAATTAGACAACTGCTACTTTGTGCCTACTATTAGTAGAAATTTGATTTCTGTTTCTTGTTTGGACAAGAAAGGTTTTTCATTTATAATAAAGGACAAATGTTGTTCTATTTATTTGAATGAAATCTTTTATGGTAGTGCTCAACTTAGCAATGGGTTGTATGTTCTAGACCTCGAAGATCCAATCTATAATGTGAATACCAAGAAGGTCAGATTAAATGATTCGAACCCGACCTATCTCTGGCACTGTCGCTTGGGCCATATAAATGAGACCCGCATATCCAAGCTCCATAAGGATGGACTCTTGGACTCATTTGATTTTGAATCATATGAGACATGTGAGTCATGTTTGTTGGGCAAGATGACCAAAGCCCCATTCACAGGGCAAAGTGAAAGGGCTAATGACTTACTAGGACTCATACATAGTGATGTATGTGGCCCTATGTCTACACAAGCTAGAGGAGGTTTCCAATACTTCATTACTTTCACTGATGACTTCAGCAGATATGGCTATGTGTATCTTATGAGACACAAGTCAGAATCCTTTGAAAAGTTCAAAGAATTCAAGAATGAAGTAGAGAATCAACTCGGGAAGAGTATCAAAGTGCTTCGATCAGATCGAGGTGGAGAGTACTTGGATCGAGAATTCCTTGACTATCTGAAGGAGTGTGGTATAGTATCACAACTCACTCCACCAGGTACACCTCAATGGAATGGTGTTTCTGAAAGGAGAAATCGAACTCTGTTAGACATGGTTCGCTCCATGATGAGTCAAGCTGACCTTCCAAACTCCTTTTGGGGACATGCTCTAGAAACAGCCGCTTTTACACTAAACCGAGTTCCATCTAAATCGGTTCAAAAGACACCATATGAGATATGGAGTGGGAGGCATCCCAATTTGTCTTTTATGAAGATTTGGGGCTGTGACGCTTATGTGAAACGTCAATCCTCTGACAAACTAGGGCCCAAATCTCAAAAATGCCTTTTTGTTGGGTATCCCAAAGAAACAAAGGGTTACTATTTCTACAATCCCTCTGAGCAAAAAGTGTTTGTTGCTCGAACTGGTGTCTTTTTGGAGAAAGAGTTTATCTCTAAAGGAACTAGTGGGAGGAAAGTAGAACTTGAAGAAATTCAAGAACAACAAGGAGACATTGAACCTGAAATGGAACCTGAACAGACACCACAAGATGTTGTGGTTCAAGAGTCTGTTCCTGTAGCACAAAGCCCACGTAGGACTGGTAGGATTCGGCGTGAGCCCGAGAGATATGGATTTCTCGTGACTCACACCGGTGATGTGATGCTCATGGATCAAGATGAGCCCACAACCTACCAACAAGCTATGTCGGGGCCTGACTCTGAGAAATGGCTAGTGGCCATGAAATCCGAGATGGAATCCATGTATGAAAACCAAGTATGGACTTTGGTTGACCCACCTGAAGGGGTAAAACCTATAGGGTGCAAATGGGTTTTCAAGAAGAAAACTGACATGGATGGTAATGTGATTACCTTTAAGGGAAGATTGGTTGCAAAAGGTTTCAAGCAAATTCATGGTATTGACTATGATGAAACTTTTTCACCAGTTGCTATGCTTAAATCCATCCGAATTTTGTTTGCTATTGCTGCACACTATGACTATGAGATATGGCAAATGGATGTCAAAACTGCATTCCTAAATGGAAAGCTACTTGAGGATGTGTACATGACACAACCTGAGGCTTTTGTCACTCCTGAGAATGCCAATAAAGTGTGCAAGTTGCAAAGGTCCATTTATGGACTGAAGCAAGCTTCTCGAAGTTGGAATCTTCGTTTTGATGATGCAATCAAAGAGTTTGGTTTTATCAAAAATGAAGATGAACCTTGTGTCTACAAGAAGGTTAGTGGGAGCGCTATTGTCTTCTTGGTGTTGTATGTAGATGACATACTACTCATCGGGAATGACATTCCTGAGCTACAGTCTGTGAAGACTTGGCTAGGGAAATGTTTCTCTATGAAGGACTTGGGTGAAGCAGCCTATGTGTTAGGCATTAGGATCTATAGAGAAAGATCTAGAAAGCTTCTTGGCCTAAGTCAAAGTACATATATTGACAAGGTGCTAAAGAGGTTTAGCATGCAAGATTCCAAGAAAGGATTCTTGCCCATGTCACATGGTATCACTCTTTCTAGATCTCAGTGTCCGAGTACAACCGAGGAGAGAGAGTGCATGAGTAAGATTCCATATGCCTCAGCAATTGGATCTATCATGTATGCCATGATATGTACTCATGCCAATGTCTCATATGCTTTGAGCATGATGAGTAGGTACCAATCAAACCCCAGTGAGAGTCACTGGACAGCTGTTAAGAACATTCTTAAGTACTTACGAAGGACTAAGGATGTATTCTTGGTCTTTGGAGGTGAAGATGAGCTCGTTGTAAGGGGTTACACCGATGCAAGCTTCGAATCCGATAAGGATGATTTTAGATCACAATCTGGTTATGTGTTTTGTATTGGTGGTGGTGCTGTGAGCTGGAAGACTTCAAAGCAAGAGACAGTAGCTGACTCTACAACAGAATCTGAGTACATTGTCGCCTCTGATGCTGCGAAGGAGGTAGTTTGGATCAAGAAGTTCATCATTGAACTTGGAGTGGTTCCAAGCATTGACGACCCGATAGAGCTCTATTGTGACAACAATGGAGCAATCGCATAAGCTAAGGAACCTTGATCTCACCAACGATCCAAACATATACTCTGATGCTATCATCTCATCAGGGAGATCATTGAGAGGGGTGATGTAAGGATATGCAGGACTTCGATAGACAGCAACATTGCTGATCCACTGACAAAGCCCCTTACGCAGCAAAAGCATGATAGCCATTCTAGGTCCGTTGGTATTAGATACATGGATGATTGGCTTCAGTGCAAGTGGGAGATTGTTAGTGTTGTGCCCAAAAGCCAATCATGAGATGATTGTATTTGTTGCACATTGAGTCATGATATTTTATTAAGGCATTAATCCAGCAATTATGTTTGTTGTTTTGTTTCTGTGTAACTTAACAAACATAATTGTAACCCTAGAATGATGATATTCTTAAACGTCCCTAGTCTAGTATTATTGTGGAACGGGTTGCAATAATATATAACGACTAGCATATGTGGAGACTAATATGAGATATGTAGTCTGAATATGGGTACAAGTTGGAGAACTTGTGTACTGGACTGACCCACCATGAGAACACTACGTGGATCTTTATATGAGTGTCATAAGTGATTCTAATAGCTATCATGGTATATATAGTCCTTCGACCTGAGATCATCAAGGTTCCCTACATGTGAGTCACATACTCTGATACTTTCCTTTGTTGCTCGTAACTCAGTGAACTTGAGGGAGGTCATTGGGTATGTCACATATCATGCGGAGGGATTTGTATGATCAAGATGGGATTTGTCCCTCTTATGTAACCGGAGTGATATCTTCGGGCCCCTTGATAGAGTGAGACTTAGAAAATGCATGGCCATGCTTCGATGAGTTGATATACGATATCAATGTCATCAGTTTAAGTTGGTCTACTCGGTAATCAAGAAACCAAAGATTGGGATATACGAGAGTGACACATTCCATGTCTCGTGCTTAGTCTTGATATCTTGGACAAAGGGACAATGGCATATATCGATGATGATCATAAAGGTTTAGTCAAATCACCGACAATCTTGTCACTTGGGTAGCAATGATGTGTTGCTAGACATTGCTCATTGCTTATGATCTTAAATGTGATTTATGATCATTGCCAACGTGCCAAGAGCCTATTGGGAGGCACACATAGAGCTATTTGGATCATTAGAGTGCATGGGCTAATAATTTTGGTTTTGGTTTCATAATAATTTCGTATTAATAATAGGCCCAATGGTTGAGCCATTATTAAGCCCAAAATTAAAGCCTAATTGGATTAGGGCTTTGAAACCTATTAGGCCTGGAAGTTGAGTCTCACTATAAATACAACTTCTATTGAGAAATTTGGAGGTCTCCTTGCCCTAGCCTCCCAAAAGGACAGCCGCACTCTTCTCTTGCAATTCCTTGGAGGACGCAAGCTAGCATTGCGAGCGCAAGAGAAACGCATCTGCCAGGATGTGGTGGAAGCGTGGTGATCCCAAGAGGCTTGTGTGGATACCATAGAGAGCTTGAACACATCAACTGTTTAGGTTTTACGATTCAACTCTACAGTTGAGTGAGAGATCTCAACCGAAAATTATGTATGAAAATTTTCGAACACCCTGTTTACCCCGTTTCACTTGGATCCTGGAGGGTTTCAGTTAAATTCCGCTGCGCTGTTTGGCTCCCAAAACCCAACAATACCATCCCTATAGTTGGTGAAGATGAGTATTATTCGTTGAATAGAGTGGCTATAGAGGAGGAACTGGAGAGAATTCCTGTAGCTAATCAGTTTCCTGAGGTGTTTCCAGTAGAGTTACCTGGGTTACCACCTAAAAGGGATACTGAGTTTGCAATCCATTTGCAACCAGGGGTTGAACCTATTTCCATACCACCTTATAGGATGTCAGCTCCTGAGATGGATGAGTTAAAGAAGCAGTTGGAGGAACTGCTAAGGAAAGGTTTTATAAGACCTAGCGTATCACCGTGGGGAGCTCCGGTGTTATTTGTGAAGAAGAAAGATGGAACTTGCAGGTTGTGCATTGATTATAGGAAGTTGAAAGCAGTGACAATCAAGAATAAGTATCCACTTCCTAGAATTGATGATCTATTTGACAGACTCAGGGGAGCGAAGGTGTTTTCCAGAATTGATCTTCGGTTTGGGTACTTTCAGATCAGAGTTAAGGAGGAAGATATTCCGAAGACTGCTTTCAGGACAAGGTATGAACATTATGAATATACAGTGATGCCTTTTGGTGTGATGAATGCTCCTACAGTATTTATGGAAGCCATGAATTGGCTCTTTAAGCCATTTTTGGATCAGTTTGTTGAAGTCTTCATCAATGATATTCTGGTATATTCACAATCTACATCAGAGCATGAGGAGCACCTTAGAACAATTTTACAAGTGCTGAAGGATAATCAGTACTATGCAAAGTTGTCTAAGTGTGAGTTTTGGTTCGAGAGGATTCAGTTTTTAGGGCATATCATCAGTGCTCAAGGGTTGTCAGTTGATCCTGAAAAAGTTCAAGCGGTAGTTGAGTGGAAGAGACCGACTACAGTTACAGAGGTCAGGAGTTTCTTGGGTTTGGCAGGTTACTACAGACGTTTTATAGAGAAATTCTCTGTGATAGCTACATCGTTGACAGCATTGACCAAGAAAACTCAGAAGTTTGAGTGGACACCGAAATGTGAAGAAGCTTATATGGAATTGAAGGAAAGATTGACTAGTGCACCTATACTTGTCTTACCAGATCTGAACAGAGCCTTTACAGTTTATACCGATGCATCAGGTTCAGGTTTGGGATGTGTATTGATGCAAGACAGTCAGGTGATTGCTTATGGTTCGAGATAGCTGAGGCCTAATGAACTGAATTATCCTGTTCATGATCTTGAGCTAGCAGTAGTGATTTTTGCACTGAAGTTGTGGAGGCATTATTTGATGGGAAGGTCATTCAGAATCTTCACCGATCACAAGAGTTTGAAATATTTATTTACCCAGAAGGATTTGAATATGAGACAGCGGCGATGGATTGAGTACATAAAAGATTATGACTGTTCGATTGAGTACTGTGCTGGCAAGGGAAATGTGGTAGCAGATGCATTGAGCCGGAAGTATACGGGAATGATCTTATCTAAAGATCAGGCTATGGATTCCTCTGAATGAGTATTGAGGGATTGTTTCTTAGCTTTGCATGAATTATGGCAAAGTCGAGAAAAATCCCTAGTATATGTTTTGGAAGTCCAGTCAGCTTGGTTAGTCAGAGTTAAAGAAGCTCAGATGAAGGACTCATTGTTAAAGAAAATTTTAGGAGAAACGAAGCTTGGCACTATGAGGAAGGAATTCAGATACAAGGATGGAGTATTGCATTATGGAGATCATCTCTATGTACCGAATGTAGATGGACTTAGGGAGCAAGTCCTACAGAAGGCACATAGTTGCACTTTGAATATCCACCCCTGGTGTTAGTAAGATGTGACAAGATTTGAAGACATATTTTTGGTGGCCAGGATTGAAAAGGGATGCACGATGATATATTGCAAAGTGTTTGACATGCCAGATAGTTAAAGCTGAACATCAGAAACCAGCAGGCACACTTCAGAGTTTACCTCTGCCAATAAGGAAGTGGGGATCCGTTACTATGGATTTCCTAGTGGGGTTACCGAATACCCAGAGTCAGCATGATGCTATATGGGTAGTGGTTGACAGACTGACAAAGTCGGGACACTTTATACCAATCAAAATCACTTATACATTGGAGAAGTTGGCTCAGTTGTATCTCAAGGAGATTGTGAGGCTCCATGGGATACCGGATCAGATTGTATCTGACTGAGATCCTCGATTTACATCACGATTTTGGAATGCTTTTCAAGAAGCATTAGGAAGTAAAGTTAGTCTCAGTACTGCTTTTCATCCTCAGACTGATGGGCAATCCGAGCGAGTGATTCAGGCTTTGGAGGATATGCTACAGATGTGTGCTATTGATTTCAGAGGTGATTGGGATCAGCATATACCACTGATCGAATTTGCTTATAATAACAGTCATCAAACTGTTATTGGAATAGCACCCTATGAAGCTTTGTATGGGAGGCAATGTATGACACCTCATTGTTGGGCAGATCTGGCAAATAAGGTAGTTATTGGACCTGAAATCATAGCTGACACTACAGCTAAGATTAAGTTGATCCAACAGCAGATCAAGATAGCCAATGACAGGCAGACCAAGTATGCAAATTTGAGGAGAAAGGACTTGAGCTTTGAAGTTGGGGATAAAGTACTTCTGAAAGTGTCACCCATGAGAGGAGTTAACCGTTTTGGGCAAAGGGGCAAGTTACCTCCTAGGTATATTGGACCTTATGAAGTGTTGGAGAAGGTAGGGAAAGTTGCTTATCGGTTAGCTTTACCACCTAACCTATCTCAAGTGCATTACATGTTTCACGTTAGTCTACTCAGAAAATGCACAGTGGAACCGGGACAGGTAGTAAATCCTTCAGTAAGACCCATTCAGGAAGACTTGACTTATGAGGAGAAACCAATTCAGATACTTGATAGGCAAGTCAAGAAATTGCACACTAAATTGATTTCGATGGTTAAGATCCTTTGGTCTAACCATAGTGAGGAAAAAGCCACCTGGGAGACGGAGCAGGATATGCTGAAAAGGATCCTAGTATTTTTTCAGAGTTGCAACGGAATTTGAGAGACCAAATTCAAGAAGGAGGGGAGAATGTTATAGCCCTTCTAGTGGGAGGCACAATTGAGGAAGGTAAAGTGTTTTAAATTAAGTTTAGAAACTTAATTCTAGTTTACATAGCAAGAATAGAGAAGTTTAGCAAAGTTCACTAAGTTTCAAGAAGAATAAAGCATTGAATGAAGTTCAGGGGTAAAATGGTAATTTTGCATCTTGAATAGCCGGGACGAGTCCCAAGTGTTTTAAAATGAATTTTTAGAACTTAACTTTCAACCTTAACTCAAACTTGAAAAATAGACAAGAATTTAATCAAGAATTACTAAGTTACAAAGATTGGGGGCTTAATTGTAACAAGCTTAATACTTTGAGGTTTTTTTCGGTTAAGTGAGGGTTTAAGAAGGGGAAAGTGGACTATGGTAGCCATAATCCCGTTTCCAGCCTTCTCACCCCCATTTGGCTCTCAAATTAAGCTTGGAATCAAGAGTTTTTGGTGCCAAGATCAGCAATTCAAAGTATATAAGCTAGGAGGAAGCATTTTCAAGCTTGAAACCATGTTTTTGAGGCTTGGAAGGGCGTTTTCCTACTACCCCTATTTTTGAACGAGGTAAGGAATGTGTTCTTGATTGAATTCATGTTTGTTAGTTAGTTTAAAGCTTGGGTTTTGGTTAGAGAGTGAAGTTTTGATGTTTGGTGCCATTGTTTTTTATTGGAACTTGTGTAGAACTTTGGTGAACTTGGTTGAACGAAAAGGGGATTGATTCTTGCTTGTTACTTCGAGTTGAGGTAAGGGAGATATGTTTTTAAGTTCATTGAATGCCATTAGCTTGAGTTTGCTTGAAGAATTCGAGTGATTTTAGCTATGGCATTAGTTAAAGGTTTTGGTTGAATTATGGTGGACTAGAGGAATTGGGAGGATTGGATTGATGTTACAAGACATCATAGATTGGCTTGTGATAGTTGGTTGTGATCTATGCAACATGTTCTATGTGTATATGAAATTTGGAGGCATTCCAAGCATGTTTGATATGTGTAGGAAGTGTCCAAAGTTCATAGCAGCAAAACCAAAGTTTTTCTGGGCATTTTGCAGGTTTGGCGACGCGTCACCAATCCCCACGAGTTCCCACGATGCGTCGCCAATCCAGAAAACCATCTCAGAACATCGACAACTATGGCGACGCGTCATCAAGATAGCATTTGACACTCGATTTTGTTTTCAGCATAACTTTTTTTTCGGGTGTCCAATTGAGGTGATTCAAGATTCCAAGTGAAGCTAAGAAGGAGTACTATCACCTCAATGTTTTAAAAACACTTAAAATATCCTAGTTTTATATTTATATTAACTCAAAGTGTTTTTAAGGAAACTATGTTGCAATGATCACAACAAGGTATTACTAGCTCAGGTGAGAGGTTTAGAACCCTTGTCGGCCTAGCCGTGCCATAGCCACGAGGTCACAAGGTGAAACCTTGTTCATCTAGTCTACAACAACGAGGCCCTGCGGCCTAGTCTACAAAGTCCCACCATAATTCCCCTCCATAACGGCTGTGGGAAGGCTACATGATTGCATCCAGTAGGCTTCGGCTTGCTAGGAGCAGGTCAGTGATCAGGACTCACTAGGCACGGAGTGATGCACCGTGAGGAGGACTGCTTGAGGAGAGCTCTTATGGCCTAGTTATATATGCATATATAATAGAACCCTCGTGCTGTGTGAGCTCGCAACAAGAGTCCTAGTATTTTATTGCAGGTACATTGAAGAACCCTTACTGAGAATTGTTGAATTCTCACTCCCTGGTTTTGTTATGCAGAGCCTGAAGTTGCTGGATTGGGTAATCGTTAAGGATTATCTCGGTAGTACTCTTTTGTGTTTACAGGTATGACAGTTGAGAATCCTTGTGATTCTAGTCTACATAAGTGCTTAGTTGGCTTGTTGGTCAAGTAACAGTACTAACTAGTATCTTCCTTTGGCTGCAGAGCCTAGTAGCACTTGGCAAAGAACCTTTGAGACTCGCCACTGGGATGTGTATCCAAGGTGGGAGTTAGGGTAAAGAGATCTCAGTAAATGCTTGTATTTATACAGTATTTTAGTTGCCTCCATAGTCTATGTTATGAGGAGTCCTCGACTCTTGGATTGCTCTTGCGTGAGGGCATTAGTCTACTTTATGTATGAATGTTCTCACGAGTTGTTATGTGTAGTAAACTCACACAAATGTTGATTTCATATGCTTTGGCTATTTTGTATTTATTTTGTGTAGAAAATTACTAGGCCGAGTTAATGTTTTAGGGTTTTAATAAACTAAGTCAAAGCATAAGAGCATGCATATTGCATATTCTAGGTTAATCAACTAGTATCATGGGATTTAATCCGCACACATACACAACTAGCCAATTGCAATCCACCGTGAGACCAACTCTCACAGGGCTTTTTGGGCATGGGCATGGGCGGTCGTGTCATTGCCACTTGGATAGCAATGATGTGTTGCTAGACACTGCTCATTGTTTATGGTCATAAATGTGATTTATAATCATTGCCAACGTGGTAGGAGCCTATTGGGTCACACACAAAGAGCCAATTGGATTATTTGAATGCATGGCCAAATTGTTTTGGGTTTTTCTTTCATAATAATTTTGGATTAATAATTTTCACAAAGTTTAAGCGATTAATGAAGGTCAAAATTAAGCTTAATTGGATTAGGTTTTTGAAACCCATTGGGCTTGGCAGTTGAGTCTCATTATATATACATCATATATTGAGAATTTTGTAACTCTTGCCCTAGCCTCCTTAAGGGTGAAATCAGAAGGGTTTTGAAAGTTCCAGCCACACTCTTTTCTTGCCATTCCTTAGAGGACGCAAGCTAGCACTACGGGCACAGGAGGAACGCATCTAGCGAGATGAGGTGGAGGCATGGTGATCCCGAGAGGTTTATGTGGATACCGTAGAGAGCTTGAATATGTCAACTATTCAAGTTTGTGATTCATCTCAATAGTTGGGTGAAAGATGTCAACTGAATTAGGTATAAAATTTTTAAACACCTGATTTACCCCTGTTTCACTTGGATCTTGGAGGCTTTCAGTTATATTCTGCTATGCTTGTTTGGCTCTCAAAACCCTACAGTTACATTTCTTCCTTTTCCTCACTGATGAGGGCATTCTGGTGATGATTGTTTGGATGGACATAGACATAGGAGGTGGTTGCCTTCCAGGGCTTTTATTGCTCTGACATGAGTCTGAATTGTTGTCATCTTTGTCACCCTTATTACCACCTTTACAAAATGGGAAAATTATAGCATAAGGACCTAACTTATAAGCTTTAATTTTCACCATAGCGCATGATTTATGAAGTTTAAAGCATTCAAAATAAACTCTTTTAAGTGACACATCTGATGATAGTTTGGTGCTTAAGAAAGCCTTAATGTAATGTTTATTTTTAAAGTAACCTATGGACTAAATTGTAAGGTTACCAAGGTTGTGTACTCAAGCGCAAAAATTTTTATGCAGCCGCATGGATGGTATTTAATATGTAGGGACAATGATGGAGTTAATGATATTGTTGGGGACCAAAATGCAAAAAGGAGGCAAAGATCATCATTTAATGCATAAAGACACATAATGTACTTAGGTGTCCACGTTTCTATCTTAAGCTTATAATGACCCTTGATAATGATAAGAGTAGTAAAAAATAGTCATTTTCCCAACCCTATATGGCTAGCTATTATTTCCAAAAATGGGTCAAAATTTGTGTGGAAATATCAAGTTTAAAAGATAAATATTTTGACCTAACTGAAAATGAAAGAAAAAAATGAAGAACACATAAGAAATTCATACTTTTTTCCATTTCTTCCTTAAAATTTGGCCTCCTACAGTAACAGGTTCATCCTTGAGCTCTTCCACCAGACTCCATAGCCACCATACCTTAGTAAATCAAGAGAAAGCAAGAGAAAGTAAGGAATCCAACAAAGAGCACCAAACACCCAAATTACTAGGCTTTACAAAATTTCCAACCAAAGGTAAAGGCTTTATCTAATTTCCATGGATTTTTATCATTCAATAGTTATAGCCAAATATCCATGGAGCTAACACTATGCTTTGAAGAGAGCAAAAAGCTCTATGAATCAAGTATAGGTTAAGGGGGAGTGTATGAACAAGCTTTCAACCTTACTATTTTTCATGAATAAAAATGGCAGCAAAATTGAGGCTTCTAAAGCCCAAGTTAGTACTAAATAAGACCTAATGACCTCTTAAGACCAAGAAATAGCCTAAGGAGGGTTTCCATAGTGAGTTCTTAATGATTTGTTGAATGTTTATGGACTAACCCTAATGTGTTGTTATTGCCGCATTGCATATGGTAGCTGTTTGTGCTTGGTTTATGCATATGATTTCTATATTATGCATATATGTGGCATTTTGTGTGTTTTAGTCTCTTTGGTTATCAATTTCATTGCCGAAAAATCAAGATTTCATGGTAAGCCTTTACTAAGTTCTTCCAAGCAATTTATCCCCATTTTTGTCCACATTTCAGGTAAACCTGAAAGACAGCAATCAAACTAGTACTTGTGTTTTGATTTTTGCTGAAAAATTTTAGATATATAAGATTCAATATTTCTAGTACTTAACTAGAAATTTTCATACTTTTTAGAGTACATTTGCTAATTTTAGTGTTGGTACTTTCTACCTTACGCAATAGCTACCTTTTGAAGTTTTTGGAGTGCATTTTGTTTGTAAATCTCTCCAAGAAGACCGTCTTAGAATATAACCGAAACCCTCTAGGATCCAAGTGAGACGGGGTAAACTAGGTGTTTGAAAATTTTCATACCTAATTTCGGTTGAGATCTTTCACCCAACTGTTGAGTCAAAACACAAAACCTGAATAATTGACATGTTTAAGCTCTCTGTGGTATCCACACAAGCCTTTTAGGATCACCATGCCTCCACCACATCCCAGTAGATGCATTTCTCTTGCACTTGCAGTGCTAGCTTGCCTCCTCTAGGGAATAGCAAGAGAAGAGTGCGGCTGTCATTTTTGGGAGACTATGGCAAGGCTGTGAATGTCTAACTATATGATGTATTTATAGTTAGACTAAACTTCCAAGCCTAATGGGTTTCAAAGCTCTAATACAATTAGGTTTAATTTTGGCCTTAATAATGGCTCAACTTTTGAGCCAATTATTAACACGAAATTATCATGAAACCATTGCCCAAATAAATTAGCCCATGCACTCAAATAATACAAATAGGCTTTATGTGTGTGACCCAATAGGCTCTTACCACATTAGCAATGATCACATTTATGATCATAAGCAATGAGTGGTGTCTAGCAACACATCGTTGCTACACAAGTGACAAGATTGTCGATGATTCGACTAAACCTTTATGTTCATTATCCGTATGTGCCATTGTCCCTGTAAGGGCCTGGGCGCTTAGCAACCCCTTGGGGCGAACCCACCAGCGCCGCTTACAACTGACCTGGGCGCTTAGCAAGCCACCTAGTGGCCCAACCCACCAGCGTCAGATGGACCGAAGCCCGTAAAGCGTATTGTCCTCTTTGGTATCAACGAGTCGACGAATCGAACCCGCAATCTCAAGGATTTACTCTCCCCGGGGGAAGACGCGTCTAACCATCAGACCTGGTGGGGTCGCCCCAAGGGGTTGCTAAGCGCCCAGGCCCTTACAGCCCCTTCGTCCAAGATATCAAGACTAAGCACAAGACATGGAATGTGTCACTTTCGTATAGCCCAATCTTTGGTTTCTTGATTACTGACTATACAAACTTAAACTTATGATATTGATATCGTATATCAACTCATCCGAGCATGGCCATGCATTTTCTAAGTCTCACTCCATCAAGGCGCCCGAAGATATCACTCCTGTTACATAGGAGGGACAATTCCCATCTGGATCATACAAATGCCTCCGCATGATATGTGAGATACCCAATAACCTCCTTCAAGTTCACTCAGTTATGAGCAAGAAAGGGAAGTATCAAAGTATGAGACTCACATGTAGGGAACCTTGATGACCTTAGGTCATAGGACTACATATACTATGATCACTAGGAGAATCACTTATGACACTCATAGAATGATCCATGTTACATTGTCATGGTGGGTCGATCTAGTACACAAGTTCTCCAACTTGTACCCATATGTAGACTACATATCTCATATTGGTCTCCACATATGCTAATCGTTATGTGTTATTGTAACCCACTTCATGATAATACTAGGCCAGGGACATTTAAGAATATCATATTTCTAGGGTTATAATTATGTTTATTATGTTACACAGAAACAAAATAACAAACATAATTACTAGATTAATGCCTTAATAAAATATCATGACTCAATGTGCAAAATACAATCATCTCGTGATTAGCTTTTGGGTACAACACTAACATATTTATGATTCACCAATGCACTTAAAAGATTTATGTATGCTATATGGGTGATATATGAAGTAATGAAGTGTGGTTTGAGATTGTATATTCAATTCCATCCTTTTTGAGTTTTATTGGCTATTTTGAAGAAAATTATGTTTAATGCTTTTGGAACGACTTAAATTTAGGGGAATGGTTTTCCCAACTTTTTAATGCATATTTGGAGACTACCAAACTGATTTTGCACCCTAAAATGAAGTACATGAATAATTTGAATGTTTGTATGGGCATTATGGGAAATTGTTTCTCAAATTTGACAACCTGTAGTCCAGCAGCCATAAATCCCTTTAAAAGTTGAGTTTCACTATGAAATTTGGAGATCACTTAGTAGCCTTCAAGATGAAGAAATTGGATTTTGAATCACTTATTTTGCTGCCCCATAGCTTGAGTTATATCCTGTCAATTTTGACTGTTTACTGTTCATGTGGTCAAATTGCCCTAATGACTTGTAATGTTCATATCTAGGTTGGTTTATGTCTCAAACTTGTTTCCATGCGATTTTTTAAGTGTAATAAATGTTTTGAAAAATTTAAGACATAAGAGCACATACGTAGACATTTAGTTGGACATGACATGATTGTTTGAACACAGGAAATTGTTGCTCAAAGTTGCCAACTTGTAGTCCAGTAGTCATAACTTCATGTACAAGCTAAGTTTTTCTATGAAATTTGGAGATGACTTTGTACCCTTCAAGATGAATAAATTGAATTTCTAATCACTTAAATTGGTGCCCTGTAGCCTGAGTTATAGCCTACCAAAGTTGGCTATTTACTATTATGCTATAAAGTTCATAATGTGATCTCTAGATGGAATTTATGCCTCAAAATTATTTCCCTATGATTTTTAAGTATAAAAAAGGTTTTAAAACCTTTATAGCATAAAAATACATGGGTAGAATTTGAGTTGGACATGACATGATTGTTTGAACACATAAATGGGCCATAAGTGCACTAAGTGTGCATGTAATTGTGCATAAGCTTTATCTTGGCTCAAGTTAGGGTTCATCCACTATCCTTGTTTTCCAAGTAAGATTGTATGTTAATATGTCTATGATGGTTGGGCCAATATACATGTATTTATGCAATAACCAAGTGGGCCACTTGGGTAAAATATTATGAGTATTGTTCTACTTGGGCTACAAAACATGCATTGCCCAGGCACTTGGGCACACCCACGAATGGTCAAGTGTGATGATTGTATTGTGATACTCTAAGTGGTAATAGAAGTTGTTATCAGAGCTTAGTTTAACAAGATTTATGTGCATATGACATGATGCACATAGTTGCATAGATAAAGATCAGTTGGCTCTGATGCTAGTGTCAAGTACCTAACATATAGTGTACATTGTGCTCTTTTGTTAATGTTGAAACAGGAAGATGGTTGCCATAGGGAGAGGGGATCGGGGACCCCTAAGACATCTTGGTGAGCGGAGGCAAGGCAATAAAAATGAAGAACAAAGAAAGCGTAACCAAGATCCGTAAAGGGCAAAAGGAGTAGTGAACCATATACCAGAATTGAATATGCCTTAGGCATGGGTAGAGCTGCAAAGAAACCTTCCCCAAATAAATAAAGGCTTAGCAAGGCTATTACAAGGATAACTACAAGGAGTGAAAGCTGCGTCGTAAGAGTTGAATCAGAAAGTTGTAAGATAGGCCTCAAGGAACAATAATCTAATTCATGTTCCTTCTAATCAAGATAAGAACGAAGATGAAAAAGCTAAGGATAGAAGACACCCTACAGCTAGAACGTTTAGGTCTTAAGATTAGTCAAGTGTCCTGGGCCATTCATTTAGCTTTTAATGATTCTGTTAGGAATGAAGCTGAGAAACCTAATGAGAAAAGAAGTAGAAGATCTAAAGAGTACATGGACTCAACAGATTCATATAGTTCTAAGATACATAAAGCTAAAGACCTTAAGGGCGCTAATGATGATAGATTGTTAGAGAGGTTTGAAAGCCAAAGACATTAATGATTGGATGGCAGAGCTAGACTAGAGAAAGTTAAAGAATGGTTGAGATTTATTGAAAAGATGTTTGAGAATATGCACTTGACCTCCACCAATAAAGTAGCTCTAGCTATTTACAATGTTGTAAGTAGTTCAAAAATGTGGTGGAGTGTCAAAGA
The DNA here is from genome assembly GCA_005392925.1 of Aquilaria sinensis. Lineage (NCBI taxonomy): Eukaryota > Viridiplantae > Streptophyta > Magnoliopsida > Malvales > Thymelaeaceae > Aquilaria > Aquilaria sinensis. Next base: position 57,908 of record SMDT01003296.1, read on the forward strand.
TAGATATGTTGCTCAAAGGGGCAGAAGAGCAAACTATGAGCTTGAGATGACATGGCCTAAATTTATAAGACTATTTCAAGGCCACTACATTAATGATGCCATTTAGGACTTGAAGTAGGCAGAGTTTGATGCACTAAAGCAAGACAACCTCGGTGCTCTAGAGTATGAACACATGTTCAGCTAGTTTGAGAGCTATGCACCATAATACCAGGGGTTGGAAGAACTTAAAGCAAGCAGGTTTGTCAAAGGCCTCAGATTATACATCAAGCGAACTGTTACGCCTTCCAATGTCACTATATACCATAATGCTGTTGAGAAGGATCTACTGGTGGAATAGGAAGAATATGAGAGTAAATTGTTTTCCTGTGGACTGGACAAGACCAATCTACCTAGAAAGTAGAATAAGCCATTGCAAGGCAAAGGTCCTGCCAACATTATTCAACCTAGTGTAGAAGGCAAGGCCAAGAGCAAGTTTATTGGCCCAAGGGGTACTAGATGCAAGAAATTCCATGGTAAAAAATAATGTTATTTTGAGACAAAAACATGTCTTAGATGTGGCTCTTGGGATCATTGGATTAGAGAATGCCCTTTGGTACAAAGAAGAGGGGAAGAAGACTAAGGCCAGAATAGGCCCAATGTGCCAGTCGCTAGAGACAATCAACGAAGGGGTCCTCCAGGAGCTCAAAGGCCACAAGTGTAGAGAGCTGGAAAGGTGTTCTAGATTAACAATAGTGAGCCATCCTAGAATGGAGCATTGAGAGATAACATTTACTTCAATGGTTTGCCAACCAGTGTGTTGTTTGATACTAGTGCTTCAAAGTCCATTGTGGCTAGAAAGCTGAATCGTTGAAACTACCTATAGAATTCATGCTTAACATATCATTAGTAAGTAAAGTAGGTAGTTAGTGTCTTTTCACTAATGAACTAGCTAAGAATTGTCAACTAGTAGTTGAAAAGACTAAGATTATGACTGATCTAATAGTGTTAAACATTCCAAAGTAGTGTAAACTTCAAGAATAGTCCCTAAACTTTAGTCATTATTTTTTTTAGCCCTTAACCTATTGAATGTTTTGTTTTAGTCCTAGACCTATTAAAATGCTTTATTTTAGTCATAAATTTGTTGAAAACATTTCATTTTGGTCCCATTTTGGTGATATTTGTTTACTCAAAGTATGTATGTAATAATAACTTTTTAGATCATAATTTAAACTATTTGATAACTGTCTTAATATAAATTTGATTTGTATAACGATTTTTTTATAGCTAATGAAAAATTCAAACCACCATTTTGTCTCTCTATAAATTGAACTTGTTTCATTCAGAAAGTAAAACTATTAATTTAAAATTTCTATTTACTATAAAAAATATGAAAAAATTTAAATTTACTAGAGCAAAATATCCCATGAGAGCAAGAGAACCCTTACCTTGATGGGTATGCTGAAATTGGAGCTTGATCCTAGGTGCACTCAAGTCTTAGCACCACATAGCTTTTGATTGCCCTTTCTTGCTTTCTTTTGCCTTCAATTTCAATCTTGGAGGTATGGTGGCTATGGAGGAAGTGTGGTTGTGTTCTTGGGAAGGGGGAGGATGAAAATGAGAGGGGGATAAGTGATTTGGCCACTTAAATGGCCTTAAATGAGCATAAGGGCACAGAACACACTTAACAAGCTTAACCTTGCTTTATGTCATTTTCCTTCTCACTAATTATGGTTTCTTTGTCTTAAACTCATTGGTACACATGTGCCCAACATTTTTGACTAATTTGTTAGTGTTGTGCCCGAAAAGCCAATCATGAGATGACTGTATTTTTTGCACATTGAGTCACGATATTTTATTAAGGCATTAATCCAGCAATTATGTTTGTTGTTTTGTCTCTGCGTAATGTAATAAACATAATTGTGACCCTAGAATAATGATATTTTCAAACATCCCTGGTCTAGTATTATCGTGTAGTGGGTTACAATAATACATAATGACTAGCATATGTGGAGACTAATATGAGATATGTAGTCTACATATGGGTACAAGTTGGAGAACTTGTCTATTGGACCAACCCACCATGAGAACACTAGATGGATCGTTATATGAGTGTCATAAGTGATTCTTATAGTGATCATGGTATATGTAGTCCTTTGACCTAAGGTCATCAAGGTTCCCTACATGTGAGTCACATACTTTGATACTTTCCTTTGTTGTTCGTAACTGAGTGAACTTGAAGGAGGTCATTGGGTGTCTAACATATCATGCGGAGGGATCTGTATGATCAAGATGGGATTTGTCCCTCTTATGTAACGGGAGTGATATCTTCGGGCCCTTGATAGAGTGAGACTTAGAAAATGCATGGCCATGCTCAGATGAGTTGATATACGATATCAATGCCATCAGTTTAAGTTGGTCTACTCAGTAATCAAGAAACCAAAGATTGGGCTATACGAGAGTGACACATTCCATGTCTCGTGCTTAGTGATGGCCAGGGGCCTCATCGTTTATAGTCATGATGACTGGTGGAGAGACTTCTGGGAAGAAGAACGCCTGGTGGATGGATCGCCCAAGGGAGTGTGCCTGAAAGCTCAGAAACAAAGGGTTAGGAGGCCCCCAAAGTGTTTTTCCGGGGGGGAGCCTCCGACGCCCAAGTCAGTGGTTGGCTGAGAGAAAGGCAGAGGAAATAGCACAAAGGGCTGAGGAGTCTTGCCTGGTAATTTTCTCAGAGTGTGGGAGCCGTATTTCTGCCAACCAGCCTACTGCCAAGTATTTAATTCCTGGTATTTATAGGAGCGCCTAGCCCGTTCAGATCGCGACACGTGTTTGGTCGGATGTTCCTGAATTTCTGGGCATAGGAGACAGATAGCTGGTAGCAGGTTGCCTTGAGCCGTGTGCTGAGATGGGCCATCATGTGATTTTGATGGCGTCAGCGTGGCAGTGCGCCTTTTGAGGCGGATTGTGGCGTCTATGAATGGATGTGTCAGAGGCTTCCTTAAATGCTTCCATAAATGCTCCTGCCGTACTCCCGAGGTCCCTGGGTGAGGTCGTCCTTTGGTACGGACAGAGCCTCTTCGGGAAACAAGCCCTCAGTTCGGGGGTTCCCAGTTTCAGGGAGTTCCGCCTTCGGGGATATCATGTTCGGCTCGCTATGTCTGGTGCCGCTTTTCCGAAGGCGATCTGTTCACAACCTTGGGGGGGCAAGTAGTGTCCTCAGGTTTTCCTGGCGTGCCGGGCTCGGAGCTCTTCGGCTATCTCCCGAGGTGCATGATCACACCTTTTCTCGGGTAGCGCCAGCTTCTTCTGGCCATTCTTGTGGCAGGGAGTTCGGCCAGATAGAGGCGATAGCGTTTGGCTATCACATGCCCCCCTTTGGAAAGCCGAAGTGAAGACTTCGGTTTTGCATCTCTTTCCGAGGTTGTTTATGGGAGTCTCTTTGGAAGCTTAACCTGTTCCGAGGATGCGCCTTTTGCCCGAAGATCATGGGCTCTTCGGCCTTGGCCTGTTCTTTGGTGTCTTCGAGGCGGAGCCTGTGCCGAAGATACACCTCTTGCCCGAAGGTCATGGGCTGTTCGGCCATAGCCTGTCTCTTGGCGTCCTCGAGTTGGCCTGCTCTTTGTTTCTGCAGGTCTGTTTGGCCAAGCGTGTCAGTCTGAGCGGCGCGTCCCAGTTTTCCAGGGATGTCAGAAGACGTGTCCCAGTTTTCAAGGGACGTTTGGAGGACGTGTCCCCCATTTTTGCGCAGCGGTTGACACGTGGCGCTTTGCCATTGGAGGAGAGTCACGTCGGTTACAGAGGGCGCGCCTTTTCAGGTGCAGAGAGCAGTTACGGCGACGGTTCGCCTCCAAAGGGTACTTATGACGATGTTTCGGTTACCCACCTCTGGCTTTATAAATAGCCCATTCCATCATAAGTTCCCTTTGCTTTTTCTTCTGCTCTTTTCTCTGCTTTGCCCCTGTTCTTGCATTTTCTTGCTTTCTGTGGCGGAGCTACCTTAATCAGAGCTTTTTTCCAGCCAACTTTCACGACGGCGTCCTCAGATTTTGGCAAATCTTTCGGTGGGTTTTTGTTTTCCAGAGCGTTTTGATCCCTCTGTTCTTTTGAGTTTTTCTCTGGAAACTGTTTTCTTCCGTTTTCAAACTCGTTTTCATGTCGAAAATGCCCATTCCTGAGAGCTGGCAGCCTCTTTTAGCCCATCCTTGTTGCACCACCCCTGCAAAGTTAGAGAGGTGGAAGAAAAAATTCTTTCTTCCCTCTTACGCCATTACTAGGCTGCCTCGTTCTAGCCATTATGCTTTTTCAAACCATAGTAAGGAGGTTACCATTTTCCGAGCCCAGCTGAAGGCCGGTCTTCGGTATCCTCCCCCGAAGATGGTGTGCGAGTTCTGCAAATTTCATGGCATTGCTGTGAACCAGCTTCCCCCGAACTCGTTCTGCTATTTTAACGCCTACCTCTGCATGTGTGGCGTCTTCGGGATAGAACCCCATTTTATAATCTTTATGCAGTACTACAAGCTCTCTGTGGTCCCGAAGGGTGGCTTCTATTTCATGCTACCTCGGGGATCCGGGAGCAAGAAATTCATGTTCACCTTCGCCACTAAGGATAGCTGGCGGGGGTGGCAACTGGCGGGGGTGGCAACAGAAGTTCTTCTTCCTGAAGATGGACGAGGCCTGGTCGTACGTTCTGACCAAATGGGCTCAGGGAACACTGGATGTGGACGTTGTTGACCCGAGGATGCTGCTGACCCCAGAGTTGGCTCCCGTGTTCGCGGATTTCGACGCCCGCATTCGGGCTGTCTCTGACTGGGATCCCGAGGTCGCTCCGCGCGCCCTTTACCCTTTTCCAATCAACTGGAAGTTGATGACCGAAGAGGTCCTTCGGGAATTAAAGGTGGTAAAGGAGCACAAGACTGACCTCAAGATGCCAGCTCCTGCCATCGCCGGGAAGGATTCCTGGTTGGTCAAGCTTCTTAAGGAGGAAATTTCTTTCGAAACGCTTGTCGAAAGTGAGTCATCTTCTACTCCTTTGCTGTTTTTTTCCTCGGACTTACGCTGATGTTTCTCTCCTTTTTCAGAGATGGGCGACGGGACTGCCGCCTATTACAAGTCCCTTTTCTCCGGCCAAGTGGAGAAGGGCGATCAGACGAAGAAGGCGGCTTCCCGAAGGCGAAAGTCTACTGGTCCCTCGTCTAAACGGGCGAAGAAGACTGTTATTTCTTCCCATTTGGAAAGTATTAGGGAGGGAAACGAGGACGCCGAAAGAGAGCTGCTCAGGTTCCTCTAGAAGAAATTCCCGAGGAGACTGCCGAGGAGCCTGGGACAGCCGAGATTCCGGCGCCTGAGACTGCTGCTTCCGAGGTCCCTTCAACCGACGTCCCTCCTCAAAGTCCTACTGCGTCGCAGGCCCTCCTTGATGTAGTGGTAGAAGTACCTTCTGCCGAGGAGCGGCGCAGGCGGAAGGGCAAGGGCATTTCAACCGAGGAGGCCGAGGACTCCGAGGACGTCGTTGTCGAGGTTCCACCAGGTTTGTTTCCAGACAAAGTGTACTTCCTTTGTTTTTTCTGGATTGCCTTCTTTGTCTTTAATCTCCTTCTCATTCTTGCCACGCAGGGGAGTTGACTACCCCTGACTGGGCGGCCGAACATGCTCGGAAGCGAGCTCTTCGGGACGCCAAAATCCCGCAAGGGAAGATACCCAAGGAGCCTTTCTGGACGTTCACGGAGGACATGAATTTGTACTCCGAGGACGTTCCTCAAATGGCTAAGGAAATTTCGAAGGGGGTGCTTACCGAGGCCTCCTTCAAGGCTATAGCGGCGGCCCATCCGGGGGATAACACTCTCGCCGCAAAGATCACCGAGCATGCTGCTCAGGTATATCCTTCACAGCTCTTTCCCTTCAATTTTTTCCTAAGTGTTTGGCTCTTACTGACCTTGCGTTTTATCTTTTTGCAGCTGCTGGGGTACGCCGGCTTTCTCCGAGTTCGGGTGGCCAGGGAGGTTGCCTTCCGAACTTCGGCCACTCAGACCATGAATGAGGCGAGGATCGCACTCGCGGAGTCGGCCGCCAAAAACCAGCAGCTGAAAGAGGCTGCTGAGAAAGAAGTGACTGCCCTTCGGGAGGAGTTCCGGAAGGAAAAAGAAGAACTTCAAAAGGATTCCTCCCAGAAGATTGCTGACCTCGGTGAACAAATAAAGGGGATGCTCGCCGCCAACGAAGATCTTCTCAAGCACAAGGCTGGTTCTGACAGCCTTATAGTGTCGTTGACGAGTGAGAATAATACTCTCCGGGCCGAGGTCGAGTCTTTGAAGAAGGGGTCCAAGGGGACGCTGGAGATAAAGGCGCTGAAGGAGGAGATCGCTGAACTGGAGGACGAGCTTGACGACCTCGAGCTTGATAAGAACGAGTCTGATCAAATGGCGAAGGTTGCCTTTCAGGACGGCTTCTGCCTTGCTCGTCACCAGATTCTCCAGAGGTTCCCAGATTTAGACCTCTCTTTTCTTGAGGCCCTAAATATTCCTGAGGGACCTCGGTGGGAATGGTCCAAGGTCGAGCATCTGAAACTTCCTCCTTCAATGCCGGCGCGAAAGGTGGTGGAAAAGGGCGGGCCAGCGAGTGGCTCTCGGGACGCCGCGAACCCTTAGGCTATTTTTTAGGGCCCCTTTTCCTTCCCTTCTATTTTGTACTCCTTCTTCGGGCACTTCTTCTGTAAAGCAGCTTTGCTCTTAATGAAGATTTTTTTTGGCTAAGTCTTTTCTTGCAAGTTTCTTCATTTCCATTGTCCCGAACACGTTCGCTCAAGAGACTTCGGAAAACCTGCGATCAAAGAAACTTTTTTACCTTCCTTTGTCCCGAGCTTGTTTGCTCGAGAGACTTTCTGGAAAGTCTGAAAAAATTTGACTAAGTCTTTTTGCAGGCTTTTGCATTTCCAATTTGTCCCGAACATGTTTGCTCAAGGGACTTCGGAAAACCTTCAGTCAAATTTTTGTTTTTCCAGTTGTTATTTGCTCAAGGGACTTCGGAAAACCTTTCCAAAGATTTTTCTTTTCCCTTTTGTCCCGAGCATGTTTGCTCAAGAGACTTAGGAAAATCTTTCGAGAGTTGTTTTCCATTTTTCCCGAGCGTGATGGCTCAAGGGACTTCGGAAAACTGTCTCTGCGCTTATTTCGGCGAGTACTTCTGCGACGTTCTTGTTTCCCATCTTTCCCGAGCATGATGGCTCAAGGGACTTCGGGAAACTGCCTCTGCGAGATTTCTCCATCTTTTCCAGAGCGTGATGGCTCAAGGGACTCTGGGAGGTTAATCTGCGCTTTATTACGGCGAGCATCTTCACGGAATTCTACTTTGCACAATTTTGGATACTTAAGAACTTTCCTTAAGAGCATTCTGTACTTACAATTCCTCCGCTTCATCTTAGGCGTAGAATTTTTTCAAGGCGTCTGAGTGCCAAGTATTTTTCAATTCTACGCCTTCGGCGTCGCCAAGTTTGTACACGCCTTTTCGTACTTCGGCGAGAACCAGATAAGGTCCTTCCCAGTTTGCGCGAAGTACTCCGTGGGACGGCTTTCGGGGTGCAAAGTCAGCCTTTCGGAGAACGAGGTCTCCCTTCTTGATTTCTTTTGGCCTGGCCCGTAAGTTTACAGCCGCGGCCACTCTTTGCTGAAAAGCTTTTCTTCTCAGCTCGGCTATTTCTCTGTGTTCGCCGACGAGGTCGAGCTTGGTTCTGAGGCCGAGGTCGTTTCCACCTTCATCAAATATTTGCACCCGTACTGATGGTCTGACTATCTCGACTGGGATAATGGCCTCTGTCCCGAAGACTAGTGAAAAGGGAGTTTCCCCTGTGGCCCTTCGGGGCGTCGTTCGGTAGCTCCACAATACGCTTTGGAGTTCTCCTGGCCATTTCCCTTTTGCTTCTCCCAGTCTCTTTTTCAGGCCATCTTTTATGGTCCTGTTCGATACTTCCACCTGCCCGTTGCTTTGGGGGTGAGCTACTGGGGCGAAGTGCATTTTTATTCCGAGGTCGCTGATAAATTCCTGGAATCCTTTGTCTATGAATTGGGATCCATTATCAGCTACTAGTACCCTCGGTATGCCAAATCTGCATACGATGTTCTTCCATACGAACTTCTGCACTTCTTTTGCCGAGATAGTTGCTAGTGGTTCTGCCTCCACCCATTTTGAGAAATAGTCCACTGCTACCACGCAGAATTTCACGCCTCCGGGTGCTGTGGGGAGTGGCCCAATAAGGTCTATACCCCAGACTGCGAAGGGCCAAGGATAGTCTGCCGAAGTTACCATTTCCGAGGGTGTCCTCTGGATTTTCGCGTGTCTCTGGCAGCTACCACATTTCCGGACGAACTGTCTTGCGTCCTTTCTCAGGGTAGGCCAGAAGTATCCTTGGCGGAGTATCACTGCTGCAAGGGCATCAGTTCCAATGTGTGAACCACACATGCCTTCGTGAACTTCTTCAAGGACCATTTCAGTATCCTCTTCATTCACACATCTTTGCAGCGGGTTCGCATATCCCTACCGGTATAACTCTTCGCCAATCAGGAAGAATCTTCCGGAGCGTCTTCGCAGTCTTGCAGCATCGCCGGGGTCTTCGGGGAGCAAATTCTCTGCGAGGTATCTTTTTATTGGGTCTTTCCACCCTGTTCCCGAGGTCGCTATGCTTAGCACTGAGATGCTCGGATGGTCTAGCACCTCGGTGTATGTTTTCGACTTCGCCAAGCAATCTGCCTCAGTGTTATTCCGCCGAGGTACATTTTCGATCCGTACGGCGTCAAACTCTTGGATGAGCTTTGCTACCAGCTCGTGGTATTTTGCCAAGATTGGGTCCTTCGCCCCATAATCTCCTGCCGTCTGCCGAACTACCAGCTGGGAATCGCTGTGAGCCTTTAAGTTTCTCACGCCAATCTTTCTGGCCAAGCGTAATCCCGCTATGAGGGCTTCATACTCAGCTACATTGTTGGTGACGTTGAAGCTGAACTTGATAGCCTTCATTACCTCCAGGCCTTCGGGGCCCCTGATAATTACTCCAGCTCCCTGGTGTTCGGACCCCGAGGCTCCGTCTACGTGCAAGGTCCATTCTGGCTCACCCTCTTTTGGATCTGAATGGCTCTCCTCAGTGGTGGGTATTTCGGCGATAAAATCTGCCAGTGCTTGAGCTTTTATGGCCTTCCGAGGCTCATACGTGATTTCGTGTTCGCCCAGCTCTATGCACCACTTGGAGAGCCTTCCCGAATGATCAACTCTCTTCATGACATCCCGTAGCGGCAGACTACTTCGGACGATGATGGGGTGAGCCTGAAAGTATGGTCGCAGCCTTCTCCCTGCAAGCACCAAGGCGTATATAGCTTTTTGAAGCAAAGGGTACCTGACTTCGGCGCCATGCAGGGACTTGCTGACATAGTAGACCGGCCATTGCTTTGGCCCTTCTTCTTTCACGAGGACCGAGCTCACAGCTTTTTCTGTGACGGCGAGGTACAGTACGAGGGGCTCTCCCTCCCGAGGTTGTCGCAGAGTCGGCAGGCTGGCCAAGTAGACTTTGAGTTCTTCCCAGGCCTTTTGGCAATCTTCATCCCAAGGATGATCATTCCTTCCGAGGTTGCCTTCCATTTTTGCTGCCTTTGTGAGGACTTTGAAGAAAGGTCGACACCTATCTCCGTACCTGGAAATAAACCTGCTCAGAGAGGTTATTCTTCCGGTGAGTCTCTGCACGTCTTTGACTGTGGCAGGAGTTCGGAACTCAAGCAGAGCCTTAATCTTCTCGGGGTTAGCATCGATGCCTCTTTCGGATACCATGTACCCAAGGAATTTTCCCGAGGTCACCCCGAAGATGCACTTCTCAGGATTAAGGCGGATCCCGAAGGCTCTGAGCTTTTGGAAGGTTTCCTCTAAATCTGCAACGTGGTAGCCAGGCAGCTTGCTCTTGACTATCATATCATCAACATACACCTCCATGTTTCTCCCCATTTGGTCTTTGAAGACCTTGTTCATCAGCCTCTGGTAGGTGGCTCCTGCATTTTTGAGCCCGAAGGGCATCCTGATATAGCAATATGTTCCTCCCTCGGTGATGAAGGCAGTCTTCTCTTCATCTTCGGGGTCCATCCTTATCTGATGGTAGCCACTGAAGGCGTCTAGGAAACTTAGGAGCCCATATTCAGCAGTTGAATCTACCAGTTGATCTATTGGCGGCAGAGGGTATGAGTCTTTCGGGCAAGCATCGTTCAAGTTTCTGAAGTCGATGCACATCCGGAGTTTGCTGCTACCTTCTTTTGTGGCAATGACCACGTTGCTTAACCATTCGGGGTACTTGACCTCCCTGATAACTTCAGCATCTAGGAGACGCTGGACTTCGGTTTTGACAAAGTTGCTTTTGTGGGCTGAGATGCTCCGTTTCTTTTGCCGGACAGGTTTTGCTTCCGGGCTTACTTTGAGGCTATGCTGTATTATGCCAGGGTTTACCCCTGGCATATCTTTTGGCGAGTAGGCAAACAGATCTTTATTTTCCAGCAGAAAGGATACAAGATTTTCCTTGTCACCTTCGGCCAAGCTCTTCCCTATTCGGGTAGATTGACCTGGGACAAGCTCTATTGCTTCCGTTTCTGCTTTGGCGAGATCTTCTTCTTTGCCTTTTTCTGGCGCCCTTGCCTCCATCATTTGCGCGAGGTTGCTTGCCGGAGCTTTTCGTGCTTTCACAAACACCTTTCTTACCTCGGCTTGGTCTATGAAGACCTCTGCATCTCCATCCTTGGTGGCGAATGTGACAGTCAAGTACTTCACATCAGGGCGAATATGCAGGTTCCCCATTGTCTGTCTTCCAAGGATGACGTTGTACGAGGACGGGACGTCCATGACGATGAATCTCGCCATTGTGGAGGCGTACAACTCAGTTGCTCCGTTCACCGAAGTCCCTTTCATCATCAGCGGGAGGTCGATCCATCCAAGGACGGGGAGTTCGGATGGTCCAACCCCAAAAGTGGGCGAGGTGACAGGCTTCAGTTCGCTGCTGGAGATGCCCAAGCCCGGCAGCAGGTGCGAGAATAGGACGTCAGCTTTTGACCCATCATCAAGCAATACTCTTTTGACGTCCCAGTTCCCTATTCTCGCCATGATCAGCAGCGGATCGTCGTGGGGGAAGACGACGGTGGAGCCATCTTTGCGAGCCAGCTTCTTTGACGGACTTTGATACTCCATGACTGCAATTTCTCTGGCTTTCCGCTTTCTTTCCGAGGATGGGAGCCCCGTGGTGATGGTTTGGATAACCCCTGCTGGAGGTGGAGGGCGCCTTTTTGGACTTCTATTTCTCCGCCTGTCGGAGTCATAGTCCTCATCTTCGGCCCTTTATTCCTTCATTTTTCTGCCTTTCGGCGATGGCATCCTCAAGTATTTCCGAAGTTGGCCCTGTTTTATCAGCGACCCTATGTACTTCTTCAGCTGGAAGCACTCTTCGGTGTCATGACCGTGGTCGCGATGAAACTGGCAGAACTTCTTGGCATTCTTTTTGTTATCGGCGGTCATGGCCCTTGGCCGCCGAATCTGCATCCCTTGCCTTTCCAGCGCCATGAGAATGTTGGTCCGTGTGGTGCTCAATGGTGTAAAACTTTGAGGTTTCCTTCCTCGCATCGTCCGAGGTCATCCTGCGTGTTCGGTCGGATGCCGAGCTTGTTGACTGGACTCTTCGGCACGGTGGTGATCAGACTTCGGCCCAGCCATTTTTAGTTCTTCGGCGGTCATGTGCTGTTCTGCTCTTCGGTAAAATTCTCCGAGGGTCTCCAGGGGGTCCTTTGAGAACTCGTAGAACAGCTGTGAGTCTCACCGAAGGCCTCGTGTCATGGCAAGAATGCGGATTTCGGGCCTGAAGTCTGGGACGCTCAGAGCTTCCCTGTTGAATCTTTCAACATAGTCTCGGATGGTTTCTCCGTTTCTCTGTTCTATGTCGAACATCTGCACAGGCATCTTCGCCGTAGGTCGGCTCCCAATGAACTACTGGGTGAAGGCTGTGGACAACTCCTGGAACTCAGTGATGGTCCCTGGAGGCAAGGAATTGTACCACGCCGTGGCTGGCCCTGTGAGGGTGACTTCGAAGCATTTGCACATGGTAGCGTCGTCATCACCGTGCATTATCATGCTGCGTCTGTACTTCGTCAGATGGGCCTGTGGATCAGTACGGCCACCATAAATCTCCAACCGAGGTACTCTGAAGTCACCTGGCATGGCTGCCTCAACAACGGCCTGAATGAATGGGGAGTCATCTTCGCAGCATGTTCCAGAAAGTCTGGCCCAAACGGGTTTTCTGGCCACTTGTTTCTCCACTCTGTCCAGCCGTGCTAGTATCCTCTCCATAAGCACTGTGGCGCTAGGGCCTTCTTCAGGGAATGAAGATCGCCGGCGCCTCTTCGGGGAGCGAGTTCGGCGCTGAGGGGACAAGGACCTCGCCTCAGGCGGCGAACTGCTTCGCTGTGAGACTCTCGGTCGCTTGGACCCAGTTTGTCCCACAGGCCATTTCCCGAAGGCTATATCTTCTATGGATGATTCTTCGCGAGGGTCTCCACTCCCCGAGCTGCGATGTGTAGACTTGGGGCTTCTCTCCCGAGGGCGTGTTGGTGAGGGGGGTCTCTGAGCCCGTGCTTGCTGTGGCCACCTTCGGTCGATCTGCTGGGTCACTTCGGCAACGACCGAACGCTGAAAGTCCCTCAAGAAGCTCATGGTGACTACCAGAGGGCGGTCTTCCTCAGGCGCAGAAGTCCCTGGGAGTGTTTGCTCAGCAGCCGGTTGTGTCTCAGGCGTGGACGGGGACCTTGGGAGTCCCTTGTCCTTAGAACGCCGAGTCTCAACGACGGCGATCTCAGAGCAGGTTCCCACAGACGGCGCGAAATGATGGCCAGGGGCCTCATCGTTTATAGTCATGATGACTGGTGGAGAGACTTCTGGGAGGAAGAACACCTGGTGGATGGATCGCCCAAGGGAGTGTGCCTGAAAGCTCAGAAACAAAGGGTTAGGAGGCCCCCGGAGTGTTTTTCCGGGGGGGGAGCCTCCGACGCCCAAGTCAGTGGTTGGCTGAGAGAAAGGCAGAGGAAATAGCACAAAGGGCTGAGGAGTCTTGCCTGGTAATTTTCTCATAGTGTGGGAGCAGTATTTTGCCAACCAGCCTCCTACCAAGTATTTAATTCCTGGTATTTATAGGAGCGCCTAGCCCGTTCAGATCGCAACACGTGTTCGGTCGGATGTTCCTGAATTTCTGGGCATAGGAGATAGATAGCTGATAGCAGGTTGCCTTGAGCCGTGTGCTGAGATGGGCCATCATATGATTTTGATGCCGTCAGCGTGGCAGTGCGCCTTTTGAGGCGGATTGTGGCGTCTATGAATGGATGTGTCAGAGGCTTTCTTAAATGCTTCCATAAATGCTCCTGCCATACTCCCAAGGTCCCTAGGTGAGGTCATCTTTTGGTATGGCAGAGCCTCTTCGGGAAATAAGCCCTCAGTTCGGGGGTTCCCAGTTTCAGGGAGTTCCGCCTTCGGGGATATCATGTTCGGCTCGCTATGTCTGGTGCCGCTTTTCCGAAGGCGATCTGTTCACAACCTTGGGGGGCCGAGTAGTGTCCTCGGGCTTTCCTGGCGTGCCGGGCTCGGGGCTCTTCGGCTATCTCCCGAGGTGCATGATCACACCTTTTCTCGGGTAGCGCCAGCTTCTTCTGGCCATTCTTGTGGCAGGGAGTTCGGCCAGATCGAGGTGATAGCGTTTGGCTATCAGGAACATCAGAAACCAGGAGGGAAGCTACAAAGCTTGCCCATACCTGAGAGGAAATGGGGGTCCATATCAATGGATTTTGTAGTAGGAATGCCACTAACAAGGAGGAAGCACAATGCCATTTGGGTCATTGTAGACAGATTGACCAAGGTAGCTCACTTCCTTCCCATGAATCTTACCTACTATTTGGATAAACTGGCACAACTATATATAAGAGAGATAGTGAGATTGCATGGAATACCTGATGACATAGTATCAGATAGGGATCCTAGGTTTGTTTCTAGGTTCTGGAAATCCCTACATCAGGCATTGGGCACCAAGCTCAAGTTTAGTTCTGCTTACCATCCTCAGACTGATGGACAGACAGAAAGAACTATACAGACTCTGGAAGATATGTTGAGGTGCTGTGTAATTGACTTCCAGGGTGAATGGGATGTACATCTCCCATTAATAGAGTTTTCCTACAATAATGGCTATCATTCAGTGATAGGAATGGCTCCTTATGAAGCCTTATATGGCAGGAGATGTATTACTCCTCACTGCTGGCATCAGCCAGAAGACAAATTGGAGTTGGGGCCAGACATTATTAAGGAAACTACTAAGAAGATTAAATTGATCCAAGCCAGGATCAAGACTGCAAATGATAGGCAGCAAGCCTATGCCAACCTGAAAAGAAGAAGAGACCTGGAATTCCAGGAAGGTGACTGGGTGTGGCTCAAAGTTCCTCCTATGAAAGGAGTAATCAGATTTGGGAAAAAGGGGAAACTAGCACCTAGGTATGTTGGGCCATATCAGATACTGACTAAAGTTGGGAATGTGGCTTATTAGTTGGATTTGCCACCAGAACATGGCAACATACACAATGTATTTCATGTGAGCTTGCTCAAGAAGTATGTTCCAAGCTTCAAGCAGATAGAAACACCCACTGTTGTAATTGTGGCACCAAACCTTACATATGAAGAAGTGCTAATTCAGGTCCTGGGTAGAGATACCAGGAAATTGAGAAGCAGGTGGATTTCTATGATTAAGGTACAGTGGAGTAATCAAACTCCTGAAGAGGCAACCTAGGAAGTAGAACAGGAAATTGCCAACAAATACCCTCAGCTATACCTTAGATTGGTGAAAAATTTGGAGGACCAAATTCTTTAAGGAGGGAGGAATTGTTAGGACCACCCTTCTAAGCTTGGCTAAGGCCAAGAAAAATAAGAAATATACTATAAAAATACAAAAGGGGACTCAGTTGAGCAAGGTGGTAGTGATGAGAATGCAAAAATACAAGACTATATACCTTAAGTGCACCTAAATGAGAGACTATGTTGAGTTTGACAGAAAACAAAGTTGAAGGGCTAAACTGCACACAAGGACTAGTGGTGCAAACAAAACTACAAAGTATGAGTTGATGATTTCGGCCATGCAAAACTATGCAAGGGTTAATGGCATACTAGACCAAATTAAGGCAGACAACAATGATAACTAGTCACATCATGTCTCCCACTAAGGTAGTAAGCATTATTACCTTAGTTAGCCTAACTAGTACTTACACTAGTTACTTGGCCGGTTTCACATGGGAGAAATGACACCTTGGGACTTATGTTGACTTGTGCATGGCATTGTAAGCCATGAAGTAACCTAAGTGCCTAAGTGAACACGTGATTTAGTGATGGATGTGTGGCCATGAGGATGTGAGGGCTTCATTGCACCATGCAAACTTGTTGAGGCCGAAAGCTAGCTTAATTGCCAATTTAGTTACAAGTGTCTTGTAACCAGCTTTGCCTAAGACCACTTAAGCCATTTGTTTTTCATTTCGGGTTTCATTTCCTTTTGGCCGAGAGTTTGCTTAGCTTGGTGTTCTTGGCTTAGTTCTTGAGTTCCACCAAATTGGTCTCGGTTAAGGAGGCAATTGGTGCTAGATTGAAGGAGACAAGCTAGAATGCTTTGATTTCAGCACTGCACAACTCAAGATCAAGCTTTTTTCTTGAAGAAACAAAGAAAGGCCGAGACAATTCCAAGCTAGGGTTTGAGGTAAATTTGTGTTTTCCTTGAATACATGGTCTATGTTCCATGAACAATGAGTAATGGTGTTTAATTGGTGTTATATTAGGCCAATTGTGTGAAGAACATCTCAGTTTGGAAGTTGAGTTTTGGCCGAGAGCTTGATTCAGGTAGGGTTTCACTTATACTTGATTGCTTGGTAGTATACCATGATTCAAGTGTTTAAAGTAGCTAAGTGATGGTTAAATTTGCTAAATGACCTTAGTTACTTGATGGGCTATTGAGATTGTTTCGGCTATGGTTGTTAATTAGCTAATTAACTATGGACATGTGCTAGAAATGCTAGTGAATGTGGCCATTTTGCTAGGCATTTCGGAGCTCTAGTGGAAGTGGACATTATGGTGAAGCTTTGTGTGCAAAAATGCACAATGGCACATGTTATGGTACTTGGCCGAATGGTCATTGTGGTGTGTGTGTGTGTTCATTGTGTGCTTGAGTGATTCCTTGTGCTTGCTAACCAATTACTTGATTATTGTGCTTATATGTCTCGGGTATGTTAGGATGTATATGTGTATATTGTGTTTCCCTTGTCTTTGTGTCTTGTTTTGCAGGTGTACTTGAGCTAATGGAGGTTAAGCCTTGAGATGTACTCTCGGCTTAACTAAATAGACTCTTAATGAGTTGGTATATGTTAGTGAATCCCTGCTGAGTTATATGCTCATTGCCCATCATATTGTTTTTCAGGAAAGGATATTCGACCTGAGTAGTTTGCTTGAGTTTGTGCTTGTGTGATTGTGCTAGCTTGCTTGTTTATCAAGGTATGTGCCAATGTGTGCTTGGCTTAATGGTTTTGTACATTACAAGTCTTATTTGAAGTTGGCCGAGACTTATGTGTTAAGTTGTGCAGGCTTGTAGAGTTGGGACTTGTCTAGGTGGGCTGCTATGGACATGTGGACTTTAGCTCTGATCATAGTTTTCACTTTCATGACCATGAACATGGCCATAGGTTTGGTTTTGCAGTGTGTTCTGCTGTATGGGATACTGAAAGTGTTGTTTGACCATTAGTGGTCTTGGGTTGTAACTTAACTTGGCATGGAAGACTTGGAATCATGGCATGTAGCCATGTATGTGTACTAGGTAGACTACTTTTGTATGTACATAATGTGTAGTCTTGGGTGCCTAGTTCTTTTGTGGTACATGGAGTACCTTTGTAGCCAAGTTATGTTTGCACTTATGGTGGTTTTGGACTTGTGTATATAATGGATGCTATGGATCAATGGATGGCATGTTTATGTGAATGGAAGTTGTGCTTATGTTGTGAACCTCTTTGTGCTTATTATGGCCGAATGTACATGTGCACTCAAACATGTGTTTTTAAACCAAAGGATAACTTGGGCTTCTTGGTTTCCATTCTAAGATAGCTCACTTGATTGCACACAACTTAGGCACTTAAATTTCGTTAAGTGTTGCCTTGCTTGTCTTGCAAGTAACTTGTTAAAGCCTTGCTTGTTCTGCAAGTAACTGGTGTTGGGCCTTACTTCTGCTGCAATTAAACATTTGGACTTACCTAGAAGCCTTCTGGGCCACCTCCCAAGCTAGTTACCTTAAGAAAATAAGACTTAAGA
The DNA here is from genome assembly GCA_005392925.1 of Aquilaria sinensis. Taxonomy (NCBI): domain Eukaryota; kingdom Viridiplantae; phylum Streptophyta; class Magnoliopsida; order Malvales; family Thymelaeaceae; genus Aquilaria; species Aquilaria sinensis. The sequence goes on from SMDT01003296.1 coordinate 75,254, forward strand.
TTAAGGTTTGTTAGTTGGCCGAGTTGAAAGGTTTGAGATTAAACTTTGGTTTTGGGAGTTAAACCTTAGAACTTGGGCTAGGGCCTGTGTGAGGTGTGACAAATAATCTTTGCTTCCAAGAGTTGTTTCGACCACTTTCGGCCTAGGGCCCTTGGGAAGATATTTTTTCCTCTTTTTGTTGACCGTCTTCGGGGAAACGCTAACTTTTAATGAATACCCTAATCAACTTTGGAAGGAATACGTGATTTTCACAAGTACATACTTCAACTTTGTTTGGTGAGAACTCTTGGGTGGAGTTATTTTCCTGAAAATTGTCTATACTTAGAAAAATTTCTAACTTGTACAATTTCTTATCAAAATTCTAAGTGTAGAATTTCTTCAAGGCGTCTGAGTGCCATGTATTCTTCAGCTCTCCGCCTTCGGTATTGCCAATCTTATAGACTCCGTTTCAAACCTCGTCAAGGACAAAATAAGGCCCTTCCCAGTTCGCCCGAAGTACCCCGTGAGACGGTCTCCGAGGTTCGAACTCAGCCTTTCGGAGAACGAGGTCTCCCTTCCTTATTCCTTTTCGCCTAACGCGCAGGTTCGTAGCTGTAGCCACTCTTTGCTGAAAGGCTTTTCTTCTAAGTTCAGCCATTTCTCTGTGTTCGTCAATTAGGTCGAGCTTAGTTCTTAACCCGAGGTCATTCCCTTCCTCATCGAACACTTGTACCCTGACTGATGGCTGAACTACCTCGATAGGAATAATGGCCTCTGTGCCGAAGACGAGCGAGAAAGGCGTCTCACCCGTGGCCCTTCGGGGTGTTGTCCGATAGCTCCATAGCACACTAGGAAGTTCCCCTGGCCATTTTCCCTTTGCTTCCCCCAATCTCTTTTTCAGACCATCTTTTATGGTTCTGTTAGATACCTCTACCTGTCCGTTGCTCTGAGGATGGGCTACTGGAGCGAAGTGCATTTTTATCCCGAGGTCGGTGATGAATTCTTGGAATCCCTTGTCAATAAACTGGGAACCATTGTCGGCCACTATCACCCTCGGTATGCCAAATCTGCATACAATGCTCTTCCAGATGAATTTTTGTATGTCCTTTGCCGAAATGGTTGTCAGGGGCTCTGCCTCGACCCATTTAGTGAAGTAATCCACTGCGACCACGCAGAACTTCACTCCTCCAGGTGCCGTCGGGAGTGGCCCGATGAGGTCAATGCCCCAAACTGCAAAGGGGCAGGGGTAGTTAACCGAGGTTATAAATTCCGAGGGTAACCTCTGAATGTTGGCGTGTCTTTGGCAGCTATCACATCTCTGGACAAACTGCCTCGCGTCCTTTCTTAGGGTGGGCCAGAAGTACCCCTGGCGGAGTATTACTCCTGCCAAGGCGTCAGTTCCGACGTGGGAACCACAAGTCCCCTCGTGGACTTCTTCGAGAACATTCCCAGTGTCCTCTTCGCTGACACACCTTTGTAGCGGACTTGCATACCCCTGCCGGTACAATTCTTCTCCGATTAGGAAATATCGTCCGGAATGTCTTCGCACTTTTGCTGCTTCGCGAGGGTCATCAGGAAGCTCCGAGGTTGTAAGATACCTCTTTATAGGATTTTTCCATCCTCTTTCCGAGGTCGTTATGCTCATTATTGCTATGCTCAGATGGCTCAATACTTCAGTGGACTTTTTAGACTTAGCCAGGCTATCTGCTTCAGTGTTGTCTTGGCGAGGCACGTTCTCAATGTGGACTGTGTCAAACTCCTGAACGAGCTTTGATGCGAGCTCGTGATATTTTGCCAAAGTTGGGTCCTTCGCGGTATAGTCTCCTGCCATCTGTCGGACCACTAGCTGAGAATCGCTGTGGGCCTTCAGGTTTCTCACGCCAATTCTTTTAGCAAGGCGTAATCCAGCTATAAGGGCTTCATACTCTGCCACATTGTTGGTGACGCTGAATCCGAATTTGATGGCTTTCATGACCTCCATACCCTCGGGACCGCGAATGACTACTCCAGCTCCCTGGTGCTCGGAGCCGGAGGCCCCATCTACAAACAGAGTCCACTCTGGTTCACTTTTGCCGAGGTCTGATTGACCATCTTCGGCAATGGGTACTTCAGCAATGAAATCCGCTAAAGCTTGAGCTTTTATTGCCTTCCTCAGTTCATAGGTGATATCATACTCGCCGAGCTCTATGCACCACTTGGAAAGCCTTCCCGAGTGGTCTACCTTCTTCATGATATCCCGAAGAGGTAGGTTACTTCGGACAATAATGGGATGGCCTTGGAAATATGGACGCAGTCTTCTGCTTGCCAGCACCAGGGCGTAAATAGCTTTTTGTAGTATGGGGTACCTGACTTCGGCGCCATGCAAGGACTTGCTTACATAGTATACTGGCCATTGTTTCGCCCCCTCTTCTTTCACAAGAATCAAACTTAGTGCCTTTTTCGTGACTGTGAGATATAGTAAGAAGGGTTCTCCCTCTCGTGGCTGCCGGAGTATAGGTAGACGAGCTAGGTAGACCTTAAACTCTTCTTAGGCCTTTTGGAAATCTTCGTTCCAAGGATGCATAATGTTTTCAAGGTCACCACCATTTTTTGTTGCCTTGGTGAGGACCTTAAAGAATGGTCGGCATCGATCCCCATATCTGGAGATAAACCTGCTAAGCAGCGTCATTCTCCCTGTGAGCCTTTACACATCCTTTGTTGTGGCAGGAGTTCGGAATCCTAATAGCGCTTTGACCTTTTCCGGATTGGCATCGATACCCCTTTCCGACACCATAAATCCGAGGAACTTACCCGCGCTTACGCCGAAGATGCATTTTTCGGGATTGAGGTGGATTCCGAAGGTTCTCAATTGGCGGAAAGTTTCCTCCAAGTCTGCGATGTGACTGCCAGGCACTTTGCTCTTAACTATCATATCATCAACATAGACTTCCATGTTCCTCCCTATTTGGGCATTGAAGACCTTGTTCATTAGCCTCTGGTAGGTGGCTCCTGCATTTTTAAGCCCGAAGGGCATTCTGATGTAGCAATATGTGCCAACTTCGGTGATGAAGGCAGTTTTTTCCTCGTCTTCGGGGTCCATCCTGATTTGGTGATACCCACTGAAGGCATCGAGGAAACTCAGGAGACCATACTCGGCGGTCGAGTCCACCAACTGGTCTATTGGCGGCAGAGGATACGAATCCTTAGGGCAAGCGTCATTCACGTTTCGGAAGTCGATGCACATTTGGAGCTTGTCACTCCCTTCTTTTGTGGCGATAACCACATTACTAAGCCATTCGGGGTATTTGACTTCCCTAATTACACCTGCGTCTACTAAGTGCTGGACTTCGGTTTTGACGAAGTTGTTTTTGTGCGCCGAGAGGCTTCACTTTTTTTGACGGACGGGCTTCGCCTCTGGGCGTACTTTAAGGCTATGTTGAATTATGCGAGGGTCTACCCCAGGCATGTCCTTCGGCGAGTAGGCAAACAGATCTTTATTCATTAATAGGAAAGATACAAGTTTTTCCTTGTCACCTTCGGCCAATTTTTTCCCTATTCGGGTATTTTGGCCTGGGACAAGTTCTATATCTTCCGTTTCTATTTTCTCAGAATCTTCTGTTCCTTCTCCCTTTGGCTCTCCTACGAGTCCGATCTTCGCTCCCGTAGTCTGTGCGCAGTTTGTCACCGGGGCCTTTCTTGCTTTGACAAATACTTTCCTCACCTCCCCTTGGTCGATGAAGATCTCAGCATCTCCATCTTTTGTGGCGAAGGTGACCGTCAAGTATTTCACATCCGGGCGGATGTGGAGGTTTCCTTGCGTTTGCCTCCCAAGGATGGCGTTATATGACGAAGGGACATCTATGACGATAAACCTTGTCATTGTGGAGGCAAACAGCTCATCTTTGTTTTTCAGTGAAATTCCTCTTAGCATCAGGGGAAGATCAATCCATCCGAGGACGGGGAGTTCGGACGGTCCCACTCTGAAAGTAGGAGAAGTGATGGTCTTGAGGTCGCTCCTTGAGATACCCAAACTCGGTAGCAGATGAGAGAACAAGACGTCAGCATTAGAGCCATCATCAAGCAGTACTCTCTTGACGTCCCAACTCCCTATCCTTGCCATGACCAGCAGTGGGTCGTCATGAGGGAATATTATGGTGGACCCATCTTTTCGAACAAGCTTTTTTGAGGGGTTTCCGTATTCCATCACCGAGATCTCCCTGGCTTTTCTTTTCCTCTCTGCCGACGGCAGTCCTGTGGTGATCATCTGTATTACTCCTGCCGGAGGTGGCGGATGCCTTCTGGGAGTTCGGTTCCGGCGTCTGTCGGAGTCATATTCCTCATCATCTCCTTTCCCTTCCTCATCTCTCCTCCCCTTTGGGGAGGGCATTCGCAGGTAACGCTGAAGTTGGCCTTGCTTTATCAGGGATTCTATGTACTTCCTCAGCTGGAAGCAATCCTCGGTATCATGCCCATGGTCCCGATGGAACTGACAAAACTTTTTCATGTTCTTTTTATTGTCCGAGGTCATGGCCTTCGGTCGCTGAATTTGAGTTCCTTGCCTTTCCATGGCCATGAGGATGTTCGTTCTTGTGGTGTTTAGGGGAGTAAAAGTCATTGGTTTCTTCCCTCTGAGTTTCCGAGGTCGACCTCCTGATTCGGTTGGGTAGCGAGTTTGTTGACTCGACCCCTCGGTGCAGACGTGGTCAGGCTTTGGGCCCCCCATCCTCAGCTCTTCAGTAGTCATATGCTGCTCAGCCCTTCGGTAAAACTCGCCGAGGGTGTCCGGGGGGTCCTTAGAGAATTCATAGAACAACTGTGAGTCTCTCCGAAGTCCCCGTATCATGGCAAGGATACGTATTTCTGGCCTAAAGTCTGGAACGCTCAGGGCTTCTCGGTTGAACCTTTCGACATAGTCGCGAATAGTTTCTCCATTCTTCTGCGCTATGTCGAACATTTGAACCGGCATCTTTGCCGTTGGCCTGCTTCCGATGAATTGCTGCGTGAAAGCGGTAGACAACTCTTGGAATCCCATGATAGTTCCGGGGGCCAACGAGTTGTACCATGCCGTTGCTGGTCCAGCGAGGGTGACCTCGAAGCATTTGCACAGGGTGGCATCATCAGCACCGTGCAACACCATACTGTGCCTGTATTTGGTTAGGTGAGCCTGGGGGTCACTTCGGCCATCGTAGGTTTCCAAGCGAGGCACCTGAAAGTCACTAGGCATGGGTGCTTCAACTACTGCTCGGGTAAATGGTGATTCATCTCCGTTGAAGGTTTCTAACAGCCTGGACTAGACAAGCTTCCGAGCTATCTGTCTTTCCACCCTCTCTAGCCTCTTTAGGATTTTTTCCATGAGGAGTGTGGCGCAGGGCTCTTCGTCTTGCTGCCTAGAGACCTCCGGGAATGGAGAGCGATGCCTCCTTTTTGGAGAGCAACTTCGGCGCCGAGGGGATTGCAATTTCTCTTCTGGTGAAGAAATCCTTCGGCGGGGAGTCCTGGGCCATTTGGGCCCCGTTTCTCCTGCAGGTCAAACCCTGGGGGGTATGTCCTCCATCGAGGACTCATCACATTGGTCCCCACTTCCCAAACTTCGGTGAGTTGACTTTGGGCTTCTCTCCCATAGAGGTGCTGGTGAAGAAGGCCTTCGGTCCGGAGGCGGCTGTGGCCATCTTTGGTCCAGCTGCTATGTCATTTTAGCCACAACAGAGTGCTGAAAATCATGCATGGGGCTCATGGTAACGGTTAGAGGACGTTCATCCTCAAGCGATGAAGTCCCTGCTATGGGATGTTCGGTTGCCGATTGAACCTCTGGCGCGGAAGGGGACTTTGGACGCCCCTTGTCCTTGGAATGCCGAGTTTCAACGATGGCCACCTGGGAGTGGTTTCCCACAGATGGCGCCAAATGATGCCCATCAGCATCTTCACTGTATGACATGGTGAGACTAGGAAGGACTTCTGGTGAGGCAGAAACGCCCATAAGGGAGATGTCCTAGGAGAGACCACCTGAAACACTCAAAGAATAAAGGTTAGGAGGTCCCCGGAGTATTTTTCTGGGGAGGAGCCTCTGACGCCTAGGTCAGTGTTTGAAGGTAAAAGGTAAGTAGGGGGCAGAGAGATTCTTCCCTTTCTTTTTTTGCGTGTCCCCCTTATTGAGGCCACTTCCTTAATATATATAGGTGGATGTGACCCGTTTAGATTATGACACGTGTTCGGTCGGATGTAACCTGTACCTTTGGGCGCGGGGGCCTCTGGCCGACTGTAGGCCGCTCGGGTCAGGGGCCAAGACCAGAGTAGGCCTACGTGACAGGACGTGCGTGGCGGCGTCATGTCAGGGCACATTTGGGGGCGGCGTGTTACGTACTATGGCAACATGTCAAAGGCTCCTTAATTGTTTCTGCTATACTCCCGAGGTCCCTTGAGTAGAAGGGAGCTCTTCAGAATAGGGGTCCTTCTTTTGAAGTCGTCTTCAGTAATCCGGGAATCCTCTTGGCGCTGAAGCCCCCCCTTTCGGCGCGTTCTCTTCTGCCAAAGGTGGAGGGTCTTTCTCCTTTGAGGCTAGTTCGGTTGCCTTGCCGAGGGGGGTGATGCACCATGTTCCCGAGGTCAGCATTATCGTTCCCAGGGGCATTGGTGGGCCACCGAAGTTGGATGCCCAACACGTCAGACTTCCATTCTCCAAGGTTGGTGCTCGTACTCCTTGCGGATGACGCTCGACTTTCGGAGTGTGGCGGTTTGGTTGAGCCTATAGGTTTAAAGGGCTATAGAACTTCAGCTATCACAATGTACCAAAGGCTGATGAACATGGTATTCAGCTCCCAAACTGGGAGAAATATAGAAGTATTGTTGATGATATGATAGTGAAGAGCAAACAGCTTGGCAATCATATCATAGACTTGGAAGAAACATTCCGCCAACTTCAGAAATTCAAGATCCATCTTAACCCTGAGAAATGTGTGTTCGGGGTAATGGTTAGCAAATTGCTTGGGTTTATGGTATCTGAAAGAGGTATCGATGCCAACCCAGAAAAGGTTAAGGCCCTGTTAGGATTCCAAACTCCCACAATGACCAAGGATGTGCAAAGGCTTGTTGGGAGAATCACGGCCGTTAGCATATTCATCTCCAGATACGGGGACCGGTGCCAAGCATTCTTCAAAGTGCTTACCAAAGCAGCAAAAAAAAAAGGTAACTTCGGTCCTGAGGAACACCCTTGGAATGAAGATTGGCGGAAGGCTAGGGAGGAGCTCAAAAGCTACCTAACCCGTCTGCTGACACTCCAGCAACTGTGGGAAGGAGAGGGAGGAAAGCAATGGCCAGTATACTATTTGATTAAGTCCCTACATGGTGCTGAAGTGAGGTACCCTATTCTACAGAAGGCCATCTATACCTTAGTACTGGCAAGTGGAAGGCTGCAACCTTACTTCCAAGGGCACCCTATCATTGTTCGAAGTAACCAACCTCTTCGGGATGTCATGAAGAAGGTAGACCATTCAGGAAAATTATCAAAGTGCTGCATCGAACTCGGTGAATATGACATCACCTATGAGCCAAGAAAGGCAATAAAAGCCCATGCGCTGGCAGAGTTTATTGCCGAGGTGCATAAAACCGAAGGTAGTCCAGAAGACTTCGAAAATGATGAGCCTGAATAGACATTATTCATTGATGGTGCCTCAGGATCCAAACACCTGGGAGCTAAAGTAATCCTCCACAGACCCAAAGGTATGGAAGCTATGAAAGCCATCAAATTTGGATTCAATGTCACCAACAATGTCGTCAAATATGAAGCCCTCATAGCAGGCTTGTGGCTACCAGAAAGAGTAGGTGTGAGGAATTTGAAGGCCCATAACGATTCTCAACTAGTGGTCCGATAGATGGTGGGGGACTATGGAGCGAAGAACCCAAACCTGGCAAATTACCATGATCTCGTGAAAAAGCTTATCCAGGAGTTCGACATGGTACAGATAGAAAACATACCATGGTGAGATAATATGGAACCAGATACTCTTGCCAAATCAAATGAGTCCATCGAAGTACTGGATCAGCCAAGCATAGCGATGATGTGCATAACAACCTCGGGTATAGGGTGGAAAGATCCTATTAAGAAATAGCTCACAACTTCGGAACTTCCCAAAGATCCTCTTAAAGCTTCAAAAGTGCGAAAGCAATTAGGAAGATACTTCCTGATTGGAGAAGAGTTGTACTGAAAAAGGTACACAAGTCCATTACAGAGGTGTGTCAGCGAAGAGGACGTGGAGACAGTCCTCAAAGAAGTCCATGAGGGGGCCTATGGTTTTCATATAGGAATTGATGGCCTTGCTGGGGTACTACTCTACCAAGGATATTTCTAGCCTACCTTGAGGAAGGAGGTGAGGCAGTTTGTCCAGAAATGCGACAAATGCCGGAGACACGCTCCCATCTACAAACTACCCTCGGAAGTGATAACTTCAGCAAAATTGTTAGTGTTGTGCCCAAAAGCCAATCATGAGATGATTGTATTTTCGCACATTGAGTCATGATATTTTATTAAGGCATTAATCCAGCAATTATGTTTGTTGTTTTGTTCCTGCGTAACTTAACAAACATAATTGTAACCCTAGAATAATAATATTCTTAAAAGTCCCTGGTCTAGTATTATTGTGGAGCGGGTTGCAATAATACATAATATGTGGAGACTAATGTGAGATATGTAGTCTACATATGGGTACGAGTTGGAGAACTTGTGTACTGGACCGACCCACCATGAGAACACTACATGGATCGTTATATGAGTGTCATAAATGATTCCCATAGTGATCAGGGTATATGTAGTCCTTCGACCTAAGATCATCAAGGTTCCCTACATGTGAGTCACATACTTTGATACTTTCCTTTGTTGCTCGTAACTGAGTGAACTTGAAGGAGGTCATTGGGTATGTCACATATCATGCGGAGGGATTTGTATGATCAAGATGGGATTTGTCCCTCCTATGTAACGGGAGTGATATCTTCGGGCCCCTTGATAGAGTGAGACTTAGAAAATGCATGGCCATGCTCGGATGAGTTGATATACGATATCAATGTCATCAGTTTAAGTTAGTCTACTCGGTAATCAAGAAACCAAAGATTGGGCTATACGAGAGTAACACATTCCATGTCTCGTGCTTAGTCTTGATATCTTGGACAAAGGGGACAATGGCATATATCGGTGATGATCATAAAGGTATAGTCGAATCATCGACAATCTTGTCACTTGGGTAGCAATGATGTGTTGCTAGACACCGCTCATTGCTTATGATCATAAATGTGATTTATGATCATTGCCAACATGGCAAGAGCCTATTGGGTCGCACACATAGAGCTATTTGGATCATTAGAGTGCATGGGCTAATTATTTGGGTTATGGTTTCACTTTAATTTCGTATTAATAATGGGCCCAAAAGTTGAGCCATTATTAAGCCCGAAATTAAATCCTAATTGGATTAGGGCTTTGAAACCCATTAGGCCTGGAAGTTGAGTCTCACTATAAATACAACTTTTAAGTGAGAAATTCGCAAGTCTCCTTGCCCTAGCCTCCCAAAAGGACAGTCGCACTCTTCTCTTGCAATTCCTTGGAGGATGCAAGCTAGCACTGCGAGCGCAAGAGAAACGTATCTGCCGGGACGTGGTGGAAGCGTGGTGATCCCGAGAGGCTCGTGTGGATACCATAGAGAGCTTGAACACGTCAACTGTTCAGGTTTTGTGATTCGACTCTACAGTTGAGTGAGAGATCTCAACCAAAAATTAGGTATGAAAGTTTTTGAACACCCGATTTACCCCGTTTCACTTGGATCCTAGAGGGTTTCGGTTAAATTCCGCTGCGCTGTTTGGCTCCCGAAACCCAACAAAACTATCCTTGCCCCTTCACAGTCTGGGGCATTGCACTCATTGGGCCTCTCCTAACAGCTTCATGAGGAGTGAAGTTCTACGTAGTCACAGTATACTATTTTACCAAATGGATTGAGGCAGAGCTTTTAGCAGAAATATTGGTGAAGGACATACAAATATTTGTCTGGAAGAACATCATATGCAGATTCAGTGTACCGAGGGTGTTAGTAGCTTATAATGGTTCCCAGTTCACTGATAAAGGTTTCCAGGAGTTCGCAGTAGACCTCGGGATTGCACTTTGGCCCGGTTTCCCATCCTCTAAGCAATGAACAAGTTAAAGTGTCCAACAGAGTGATAAAAGATGGTCTTAAAAAAAGGTTGAAGGAAGCAGAGGGTGAATGGCCAGGAGAACTTCCGAGTGTGCCCTAGAGCTACCAAACAACTTCCGAAAGGGCCACGGGTGAGACACCGTTCTCACTCGTCTTCAGCATGGAGGCCATTATCCTTGTCGAGGGCATATAGCCATCAGTGAGGATACATGTGTTCAATGAAGAAGGGAACAACCTCAATTTAAGAACCAGGTTAGATCTGATTGACGAGCATAGAGAGATGGCTGATTTCAGAAGAAAGGCTTTTCAGGTAGCCGTTGCTTCAAACTTGCATGTCAAGCATAAAGGAATCAAGAAAGGGAACCTCGTTCTCTGAAAGGCTGAATTCGAAGCCCGAAGACCATCTTATGGAGTAATTTAAGAAAATTAGGATGGACCTTATTTGGTCCTCGAGGAAGTTCGTCCAGGAGTCTACAAGCTCTGTGATACCAAAGCTGGAGAATTGACAAATAAATGGCATTTAGACTCTTTGAAAAAATTCTAAACATAGAAAATTTTTGAAGAGAGAAATGTGTGCAAAAGACACCGAAGGTAGCAAACCGAATGTGGTTGCTTCCGAAGGTGCATAAGAAATATTGTACAATTTTTGTCAAAGGTAGTCAACCAAACATGGTTGTTTCCGAACATGGTCATTGCCGAGGGAGGAAAATTGAACGTGGTTGTTTCCAAAGATGTATGAGTGAAATTGTGAAATTTTTAACCAAAGGTGAGTGACCAAACAAGGTTGATGCCGAAGGTAGGGAAACCAAATGTGATCATTTCTAAAGATGCGTGGTGAAATGGTCCAATTTTTATTAAAGGTGGTTGACCAAACATGGTTGGTCCCAAAAATGCTTAACCATTTTTGGAAGGCAAGTCTTCCGAAGAAGCTCGATTGAAGATGGTTGTGAAACCTTCAAAATAGACTGAAGTTGTAAGTCCTTGAAGGATAACACGACTCATCGTTGAAGTTGATGAAACTTGCCTGAAGTCGTACCAATCATGGACTCAGCCAAAATTTCAAGCAGGAAAGTTTCAGTAAAATTTCATTATAGAAGTACAAGGAGTGGATTACAAAAAAAAAAAGAAGGCAATGAATGAGGGCATATTGCCTGTCTTGCCCATCTTCGGGGACTCTAGCATCCTTGGTTTGTTCATCCTTAGCCTTATCATCGTCTTCCGTGCTAACTTCGATCACCGGAGGAAGAGGGATTAGAAGGTTGACGAAGTCTACCCTCGACCATTCCAAAGATGGTCATTTGGGGTTGTCCAGTGCCCGAAGGAAGGAAAGGTCAAGGTCAGGAAACTTGGGCAGGACTTGGTGATGAGCAAGGTAGAAACCATCCTGAGAAGAAGACGTAGTCGCTTCATCAGACTTAGCCTTCTTCCCCTTCAAGTCCTCTAGCTCCTTCTTCAGGACCTCCACCTCCTTCCCTAGCATCTTCTTCTTCTTCTACTTCTTCAGCCGATCAACCTTGGTCAAGAGTTCGACATTAAGCCCCAGCATCTTCATAATATTAGCGATGTCTTTATACTTCTACTTCTAGAATGCTTCATTGGAGGAAGTCAGTGCTACCACCCTCGCGCAGAGATCCCCCACCTTGGAAGAGAAGTCCACAAAGAGTTCATTCTGGCTTTTTAGCACTTCTTCCCGAAGGCTGGCTAGGTCCTCATTGGCAATTTTATTAAGCTCACCGTACTTGATGACTGAGCTAGAAAAAAGTTCATTGGCCTTGGCCAAGCTCTCCTCCGACCGACTTCGGACTGAAGATTGCTTAGCTACCCAAGCCCGAAGGTAACCACTATATGGCAACAGCTGCAAAATAGGAGGATTTCGAATAAGGGTCAAAAAGCAAAAAAAGCTCAGAATTTTTCTTAGTCCTAAAAGCTTAAGGTTTACCTAGGCAACGTGTTCACTCATCCTCACAGCAAGGACTTCCTCATTGGGGTACTCTTCCGTCAGGGACTGGAAGGTGGCATTAATCATACTGTGTCTTGCCATCCAACGTGCCATCTTCTGGCTATCGTCAGAGAACAAGTCCATGTCCTCCATAAAAGTCTAGAAGGCCTCCCTCATAATTTTGACCCTCGAGATTTTTAAGTCCCAAATGGCCCTCTTCTGAGCATTGTCCGCCACCCACGGAGCCTGCACTTCTTCGGCGGCAAAGTCACGCCAAAGTTCCATTAAAACATTATCCCTTAGCCATTCGTCTACAAGGTCTAAAATACCAAAAATTCCCAAATTCATAGATGAATGGCTAAGGGACAAACCTGGGGGGAGTTCGGCTTCATCTCCCTTGGAGTCACTAACATCTAGGACCTCGAGGGGAACACCTTTGGCCCTTTTCTTCCAGTGTTCCACTAGTTCTTCGACAGAAAGCTCCATGACCGAACTACCCAATGTCTCGACAGCTGCATTGGGACTGAAAGGGGTTGAACAGATGGCAGGTTTTGAAGATGGGTCAGCACGAACAGGAGTTTGGCCAAGCACCTCCACCTCCCATTCGGGTAGAGGTGGAAGGGAGTCCTCCTTGGCCTTCTTTGACTTTGATGCCGAAGATGGGCCAGCTAGCGCCATTTTCCTCTTCGGCACCTTCTTCTTTTGTTGCTCCCCCTTCTCAGCCTGGTCGAGGAGGAGACTTTTGTAGAAAGCAGCAAATTTATCACTCATCTCTATAAAAAGGAGAACATCAATGTAAGTACGGAAAGGAATAAGTAACAAAATTGCAAAGAAGCTTACTCTCTTTCAATGCCAAATACATAAGTTCTCCCTAAGGGAGCTTCACCAGCCATGCATTCTTCCCATCAACCAAGGGTTTGACATACCTTCTTCGATAACATGTTCCTTAACTACCCTAAGCTCCTGAAGGACCTCTTCAGTCATGAAACTGCATCTGATGGGGAAAGGGTATAGGGAACGCAGAGGGACCTCGGGATCCCAATCTACGATAGACCGAATACGACTGTCAAACTCTTCAAACTGGGAATCTAGCTCTAAGGTTAAAAGCTTCCTCAGGTTTACTTCATTGAAATCAAGAGTGCCCGAAGCCTATTTGGTCAGCATGTCCTTACACTGCTCATCCACCTTTAGAAAAAACAACTTCTTTTGCCACCCTTGCCAACTGTCCTTTGTTTCAAAGGTGAACGTATATTTCTTGCTCCCAAATCCCTGAGAGAGCAAGAAGTGGAACGTACCCTTTAGAATGGGGTGGAGTTTTTACTATTGCATGAAAAAAATAAAGTGGGGCTCTATGCCGAAGACCCCACACAAACAAAGAAAAGCGTTAAAGTAGGAGTAGGAGCTCGGCGGAAGTAGGTTGACGGCTATGTCATAAAATTGGCAAAAGTTGCAAACCGTCATTGGAGGGGGATACCGAAGTTTCGCCGTCAGCTGAGCCCTGAAGACGGTAACCTTATCTGAGTGAGGAGCATAGCTAGGCATACTTGGAGTAGGAAGCTTGGTGACGGAATAGGAAGGGAAAAAAATATTAGCCGACCACTTCTTCACTTTCTCCGAAGTGGCACAGCTCGGATGAAAGTTAAGTGGGAACCAACTCTTAAGAATGAGGTGAGCTTCTATATGGTAAGAAGACATGTTCAGGGATGGAGGAATCTAACCTCCAAAAGGAGAAGGGGGAAGGAATTGAAACAAAAAAAAAAAAGAACTTCGGAAGGTAACCCACCTAGTTTGGGATGAAGACAAGGACTTCAGAAATAACCACATCTCACCAAAAATCACATCACCGCTAGCACCACCACCAAAGAAAGATGAAGGAGGAGAGGAAATCAGAGAGGAAAAGGAATGGAAATTGAGAAGTGTTGGAAACTCTAAAGGAAGAGGGATTTATATAGACTGAAGGAGGCAGGCGAAGTGTCGCCATAATGACACTTCGCAGGCGAAGGGACGTAACTGATGTAACGGACGTGACTGTTCACCAGTCACCTAGTGACATGTGTGACGCAATGTGAGAAACAAGGGCATGCCTTCTGACATTAGCAGACCTATGTAAGGCTAGCCCAAAGTGACGCGACTACCTGGTCAAAAGACGTGACGATTCATTAGCAGGCAACAGAAGACAAAACACTCAGGGTGAAATATTTTACCCACCTGAGGATACAACTTGGGGAACATCAAAAGCTTGGCCAAAAGCCGAAGAGTCCCACCTAATGCCAAAGACACTGCCTCAGCCAAAAGTGGCATCTTGAACCAAAGAGGTGCCCACTCTGAAGAAGAGGACCTCGGCAGAGGTTAGCTATGATAACAAGGATGACTGTCACCTTTAGTAAAAATCTCCATGCCGCATTCTCAAAGGCTTAACGCCGAAGATACTACTTTGGCTTCCTGAGGGGGGCATGTGATAGATGAAGGGCTATGGCCCCTGCAATCACCCAATCAGCTATCCTGAAACAACCCTCGGGAAGGACTTAGCCTCGACCTCGGAGCACACTCACACCACCCATGGAAGGGGAACATGAGTACCTTCGAGAAAAGGTGTCTTTCACCACCCTCGGATTTACAAACCTAACAGCCTTGGAAAAGTAGATCCACCATCCTTGATAGAGGAAAACATCTTTTGAAGGTGACCCATTCTGCCGAAGGGCCTTCCCTAAAAGCCCTCAGACAGAAAGACATCATACACGCCCCTGCCTTCTGGCCAGAGTGGCTTACGGCCAGCTGGATAAGCCCACCTTTGAAGGTACAAATTGGGTCTGACTGAACACGTGTCATGATCTGAACAAGTTGTGTTAAACGGCCTCTATCTACCCTTCTATAAATACCTGGAAAGGACCTTGGTAAGAACGAGAGACTTTTCTTGATTCACTGTTCTCCACTCTTTACTTCTACTCACACAAATACTGACTTGGGCGTCGGAGGCTCCTCCCCCGAAAACATATTTTGGTGAGTCTCTAACCCATATTCTGTAAAGTCTTGTAGACACCTTCACACTGAAAGTCTCTCCTTCAGGCCACCATGTCATACAATGAGGATGCCAACGGGCATCACTTAGGGATTTAGGTATGCATGTGAAAATGTGTCGTAGTGTCTTCAATATGTTCATTAGAGTCTGCCTAAAGCTAACCATATTCACACACAGCCATACACACATGCATACATAAAAGATTTCAAGGCATGCATGCTCCATTTACTTATTACCTTATGGCCTACCTAAGCCCAAAATATATATACCAGGCAGAAGTTATGAATGATTCTAGCCTAGCCCTCTTGCCTTTCATATATACAGTTACGTACATGTCAAAATTTCAAGAAGGGCTACATGACTTAGAACATCAAAAGTTTGATGTACTAAAATGTCTCAAGCATGGTACTAGTTTTGTTCAAATAGTCTCCAAGCCAACTGGGACTTTAACTTCTACTTTAACTTGGCACTTGGGTCATAGATTTCTGAAAAATCTCTTAGTCCTAGCCCATAATAGGATTAGGCAAGAAATAGCAACCTCACGGCGGCCATCACAGCAAACAATCGTAAGAATAGAAACACAATCATTAGTTCACTTTGATAAACTTTTCATGATTTTTTTTCAAAAGCAATAATTTACAGAGTATACCTCTTTATACATAGACCTCTAATAGAGGTTCCTTAGCCCCTTAGCCCTTCACTTCTTTGCCTGAAATGGGTGAAAGAGGGCATGAGTACATAAGTACTCAATGAAGAACCCAAACAACACCAGTGCCTTATTCAATATTTAAAACATTGATATACTTGAAACCTCCAAGCTTCTTTGGTAACCTGTATCCAAAGACATAGAAGATATCAGAAGCAATAAGTACAACATAATACATCATACATAAATAAGTGATAAATGGGTTAGCACACACATGGAATCAGAGAAGCACACAGACATACACACCACAAACACTAGGTTTCCATAACATAGCAAGCATGATTTCTTGGCAGTTTCTTCATGTGATCACTTGGATTAAGTTCATTTATCATAGAGATCTAGGTGATGGTCAAGCTTGGCTCAACTTGAACAAAATCCCTATGCTTTCTGAAAGCAAACTAGCTAACTTACTGTAGTGCTTTATGCACACATAGCCCATTAACATAACCTCTAGGTTCCTTTGGCTTAAGCCCTCACCTAGGGCAAATTTTCCCCTTCAAAATATAGGAGAAAAAGCCTCATATTTGGTCTTCACCTATGCTTAAAAAGGTACTAAGGAAGCTTGATCAAATGCCCCTGAACATAGGCACCAACATAGTTTACACCATGTGCTACTCTTGCTTGATCTTATCTCAGATTCACCTTCTATTCATACTTCTCCACTTATTTTCTTTCCAAAAACTCAAGGGTACTTAAGTAGGGGTATGGCCAAGTAGATGATTATGAGAGACTTTGGAGAAAGGGAAAAGTAAGTAGTTCTAGAAGGATACTAAAGATGGTGCGCTAGTTTAGCTTTAATTTTGGCTAACTTTTGTTATTTTTGGTTTTTTGCTTATGTTTCAATCTCTAAGTATTTTTGGGTTATGTTTCCTATATTCATAGGATATAAATGAGTAAGAAATAGTGAAGAAATAGCTAGGTAGCTTAAAGGAAGCTACCTTAAGAAGACTTGGAAGTTGTCGGTGGTTGAATGGCTTATTGAAGCCATTAAGATTTTCCTTGCTTAGTTTAGTCTTCTTTTTGCTTTATTTTCTTTCTCTCCTTTTTACTGGTCATTGGTAAGAATTATTACCAGGTATTTGGTAGTAAATAGGGCCAAAAATTGCTTAGAAATAGCTTAGGTAGCTGCCTTGAATGACTAGGTTACATTTGGTGGCCGAATGACTTGGTTTCCATGTTTAGCCTAGGTTTGTCTTTAGTTTGTTCTCTTTTTGTTTTGGATTTTGGTAGGTAGTTTTCTTGACTTAATAAACCAATGAATCTTCCAAGAAATAGCTAAAAAATTACCATAAAGTTTTCTTCATGACTTGGGATCAAATGGTGGCTGAATTTGGTCCAAGCTACCATGAATTCTTAATTATTTATTGGTCAAACCTTTTTCCAAGTGGCTTAAGTCTTTTTGGAATTTGTTTTCTCCTACTTAGCTTATTAAGTGGCACATTTTAAGCACCCACTTTTCCAAATTATTTGGTCAATTAGGCCCTTAAACTTTGCATTGAACACAAGTGCACTTTATAGTACACCTAAGAGCACTTTAGTGTTTCTTAAGGTGTATCCATGGTTCCTTGGTGTTTTCCACCTTTTATTACCCCATATTGTAGCCCTCATTACCATCTAAATTATTTATTGTGCCTTTCAAGGCATTAGGCTTGAAAGTCATCATAAGGACATAGTTGCACAGAACGATGCACTTAAGAGTGTTCTAGTGCACCCTAGTGTGTCTATGCCATTTTTCATGCTTTCATCACTTTTTTGTGTGTGTAGACCTACCAACATTGGTATCATGAATTTAGGAATTGTACCTAAATAATGTCCTTTGGCTTTTGAGCCCCTGAGTTCACATAAAAGCATACTAGGCATGCTTAGGGGTTTCTCATTTTTTTTTGCCTTAGTGTAAGTCACTTGATTTATTCGTTTCTTAACCAAGTTTGGTCACAATTTTGGGTCTCATCCTCACAATGCACTTAGGAGTTAAGTATAGTATTGTTTGGCTTATTATTTTGGCACTTTTTATAAGATTCCTCCTTTAGTTTAGAGTACATCAAGGACTATGACTATAGTATAGAGCACACAAAGGGCGAAGCCAATGTGGTAGTAGAGGCCTTGAGCAATAAGTACACAGGTCTTCTGGAAGGAGGATCCAAAGCTGATCATGATGAACAGAATAGTCTACTATGCCTATGGCATAAATGGCATAAGTGGAAAAAAGCCGAAATGTACACCTTGATAATTCAATCAGGATGGATTGAAGACGTTAGAAGGGTACAAGAGACAAACCTTGAATTGAAAAGGATATCAGGCAAGGAAAAATGTTCCTTGTGTGAATCCTTTTCTTATAAGCAAGGACTACTGCACCTTGAGGATCAAAATTTTCTACCTAAAGGATCAAAGCTCAGGGGTGAAATACTTGAAGAAGCTTACACAAGCAAGTTGAACATCCATTCAAGAAGTGAGAAAATGTATAAAGACTTGACGACTCACTTTTGGTGGCTGAACATGAAGAGTGATGCAACTACTTATGTCTCCAAATGTGCTACTTGCTAAAGGGTAAAGGTAGAGCACCAGAAGCTAGCTGGTACCCTATAGACTCTACCTATATCAGTGAGAAAGTAGGTCAACATAACCTTGGACTTGTTGACTGGGTTGCCTATGACCACATTAAGGCATGACATAATTTAGGTCATTGTGGATAGGCTAACCAATTATGCCCACTTCTTACTTATGAAACTCACAGATTCTCTGGAGAACTTGACTCAGATGTGCATCCAAGAGATAGTGAGACAACATCAAATACCAGGTTCCATTGTATTTAACAGTTTGGTTTTGGAGTGCTTTTCACAAAGCACTAGGTACCAAAATCCACTTGAGTACTGCTTATCACCCTTAGACTGATGGCCAAACTGAAAGGGTTATACAGATACTAAAATACATGCTTAGGAATTGTATGTTAGATTTCAAGGGTGAATGGGGCCAACACTTGCCGTCGGTCAAATTTTCTTATAACAATAGTTATGAAAGCACCATTGGCATGGCACCTTATAAAGCATTATATGGAAGAAGGTGCATGACACCCCATTGTTGGGTGGAAGCCTTAGATAGGATGGAGTTAGGTCCTAAAATCATTGAGGAAACTACTGCCAAGATCAAGAAGATTCAAGAAAGATTAAGGGTAGCCAATGAACGAACCACAGCCTATGTGAATAAAAGAAATGGAGACTTGGAGTTTCAGGTTGGTGACAATGTTTGGCTAAAAGTTGCACCAACCAAAGGCACTGTCAGATTTGATAGAAGAACCAAGTTAGCTCCTTCATATATAGGTCCTTATGAGGTCTTGAACAGAGTTGGCAAGGTAGCATACAGGTTAGCTCTATTGCCAAGCATGTAAAGTGTTCATAATGTTTTTCACATCAGTATGCTTAATAAGTGTGAATTGGACACAAAGCATGCTATTCCAGTGGAAGACATACAGTTGGAACCTAACTTGGCATATAAAGAGTCTAACACTTTGGAAGAAAAGTCCTCTGAAAGCTCATTCCAAGTCCTCCTTTCTAATTTTGTTGAGCTCACCGTACTTGACGAGTGAGCTAGCAAACAGATCCTTGGCTTTAGCTAAGTTCTCCTCCAATTGACTTCGGACTGAAGACTATTTGGTTGCCTAGGCTCAAAAATATCTACTGTACGCCAAAAGCTGCAAAAAGGAGGATTCCAAATGTAGGTCAAAAGTAACGAAAGCTCAAACTTTTTCTAAGTCCTAAAGGGCTAAGGTTTTCCTGGGCAGCGTGCTTGGTCATCCTCGCAGCGAGGACCTCCTCATTTGGACACTCCTCCGTCAGAGACTAGAAGGTAACATTAGTCATAATGCCCCTCACCATCTAAGGGGCCATCTTCTAACTATCCTTAGAGAACAAGTCTATGTCCTCCATGAAGGTCCAAAAAGGCTCCCTTAGGACCTTGTCCTTCAGAATTTTTGAATCTTGAAGGGGCCTCTTCCAAACATGCTCTGCCATCCACTGAGCCTGTGCTCACACATCTGCAAAGTCATACCGAAGTTCCATTAAAATGTTATCCCTTAGCCATTCATCTAGAAGGTCTAAAATACCAATATTTCCAAACTCATAGATGAATGGCTAAGGGACAAACCTGGGGGTAGTTCAACGTCATCCCTGTCGGAGTCGTTGACATCAAGAACCTCAGTAGGAACCCCTTTGCCTTTTTTCTTTCAGTGTTCCTCTAGTTCCTCAACTGAAATCTCCCCCACCAAAATCCCCAATGTCTCGACAGCAGCATTAGGACTCAGAGGGGTTGAACAGATGGCTGCCTCCAAGGGTGGGTTAGCACGCACAAGAGTTCGGTCGAGCACCTCTTCTTGACCTTTGAGTGGAGGTGGAAAGGAGTCCTCCTTACTTTTCTTCAACTTCGGGGCTGAGAATGTCCTGACTGGGACCTTCTTCCTCTTCAGTGCTTTCTTCTCCTTTTGCTCCTCCTTCTCGGCTTAACCGAGGGAAAAACTATTATAGAAGGCTATGGACTTATCACCCATCTTTGAAAAAAAAAACATCAATATGAGTACGAAGAAGTGGGAAAAAAGCTTACTCTCCACCAAAGGCCGAGTATGTAAGTTTGGCCCAAATGAGCATGACCAACCACACTTTCTTCCGATCAACCAAGGGCTTTGAGATGCCTTTGTCAGTGACATGTTCCTTGATTACCCCAAGCTCCCAAAGGACCTCTTCGGTCATAAAACTCCATCTAATTGGGAAAGGATAGAGAAAACGTGGAGGGACCTCAGCATCCCAATCCATGATAGCCAGAATACGGCTATCGAACTCTTCAAACTGAGACTCCAGCTCTAAGGTTAACAACTTCCTAAAGTAAACTAGATCAATGGCCAAGACACCCGAAGACAACTTAGATGGCATGTCTATCCACTGCTCGTCCACCTTTAGAAAAAAGAACTTCTTCTGCCACCGTCACCAACTATCTTTTGTTCCAAAGATGAACATGAATTTTTTGCTCCCAGATCCCCGAGAAAGCAAGAAGTAGAACTCGCCCTTTGAAATGGGTTGAAGTTTGTAGTATTGCATGAAAAAGATGAAATGGGGCTCCATTTTGAAGACCCCGCACATACAAAGAAAGGCATTAAAGTAGGAGTAGGAGTTCGAGGGAAGTTGGTTAATAGCTATGCCATGAAATTGGTAAAAGTCATAGACCATCTTCGGAGGGGGATACCGAAGTCCTGCCTTCAGCTGTGCCCTAAAGATAGTGATCTCATTTTTTTTAGGAGCATAGCTAGGCATACCGAGACTATGGAGCCTGGTGATGGCATAGGAATGTAGAAAAAATTTAGCCGACCACTTCTTTACTTTTTTCGAAGTGGCATAACTCGGATGAGAGTTAAGAGAGAGCCAACTCTCAGGAATCGGAAACAAAAGGCCCTAACCTCGGAAAGATGAAGGGGAAAGAAATGAGATGAAAAATAGGAACTTCAGAGAATGCCACAAACTTGCCAGAAATTGCTCCGCCACTAGCACCACCGCCAAAGAAAGATGGAACACAAGAGGAAATTAAAGAGCAAAAGAAATGAAAATTGAAGAAGTGTGGAAACTTTGAAGGAGAAAGGCTTTATATAGACCGAAGGAGGGAGGTGAAGCATCGCCATAATGACCCATCACAAACGAAGGGATGCAACCGATGTAACAAACACGATGGATCACCTATCAGTTAAAGACACGTGACAGATGATGCGAAAACCAAGGGCATGGCTCTTAACACTAGTAGACCTATATCCGCCTAATCTGAAGTAACCCAACTACCCCGTTAAAAGATAGGACATTTCACTAACAGAAGGCAAGAATGAAGATCATTGAGGAAATTATAGCCCCTCACATTCAAAGATATGACTTCAGTGAGAATGCACGAAATGGCTCCTTTGGTGTCGAAGGTATGACCTCGCTGAAAAGAATTAAGCTAGTTTGTAACAACACCCGTGTAAAGGGCTTGAAATAGAGTGTTAAAACCCTCATATAATGCCAAGAATACAACTTCGGCAAAAAGTGAGGTCTTCAACCAAGGAAGAGTAAAGGTCCTTTGGCCAAAGTACTGCTTCAACTGCTAACACCGAAGATGTAACTTCGGCTTGTTTGAGGGGGGCCTGTGATAGCCGAAGGGCTACCACCCCTGAGATCTCCTAATCATCTATCCTAACACCACCCTCGGTAGGAGCTTAGCCCCGACACCGGGGCATTCGTAACACCACCCTTGAAAAGGAGCATGACTAACTTCGGGAAAAGGTGCCTTTCACCACCCTCAGATTTGGGAAGCTACCAACCTCGGAAAAGTAGATCCACCATCCTGGACAGAGGAAAAAGACTCCTGAAGTTGACCCACTTTGCCGAAGGGCCTTCCCTGACAGCTCTCGGGAGGGAAATATCTGCCCGATGGGGTCTCACGGATATACGACAAAAATGGTTAAGATGTAGGGTTTTGCAAGTAGGCACCCGAGACACCTCCATTTGAGCCACCAAAAGTACTCTACTTTTGGTGCCCGAACAGGCCGAGTCCGAACCATGCTAGGGTTTTGCAACTATTGCAAGAGTCCTAATCTATATAGGTATCTCATACCAATCAATTTCGAGTTAATCTCATTAACCAATTTGTGCTGTTTCTTCATATATCTCATACGTTCATTATGAGTTCCAATTTCATGCATCACGAATTAATCTAATTAATTATGGCCAAAAGCAACCGAGCACACAACATCCTGTGATTCGACATTCAATCCCAATTTAGGGTTTAATCAGAAGCTCTAATACCATTTTAGGGTTTTGGGAGCCAAACAAGCATACCGAAATTTAACCAAAACCCTCCAGTATCCAAGTGAAATGGGATAAACCGGGTGTTTGAAAATTTTCATACCTAATTCGGTTGAGATATTTCGCCCAACTGTAGAGTTGAATCATGAAAACCTGAATAGTTAACATGTTCAAGCTCTCTATGGTATCCATACAAGTTTTTCGGGATCACCACGCTTCAACCACATCCCGATAGATGCGTTTCTCTTGCGCTCGCAGTGCTAGCTTGCGTCCTCCAAGAAATTGCAAGAAAAGAGAACGGCTTTCCTCTTTCGGAGGTTAGGGCAAAAAGCTGTGAATTTCTCACTAAAAGTTGTATTTATAATGAGACTCAAGTTCTAGGCCTATGGGTTTAAAAGCCCTAATCTAATTAGGCTTTAATTTCAGGCTTAACAATGGCTCAACTTTTGGGCCCATTATTAACACGAAATTATTATGAAACCATAACCCAAATATTTAGCCCATACACTCTAATAGTCGAATTAGCTCTATGTGTGTGAGCCAATAGGCTCTTACCCTATTGGCAATGATCATAAATCACATTTATGATCATAAGTAATGAGTGGTGTCTAGAAACACATCATTTCTACCCAAATGACAAGATTGTCGATGATTCGACTAAACCTTTATGATCATTACTCATATATGCCATTGTCCCTTTGTCCAAAATATCAAGACTAGGCATGAGACATGGAATGTTTCATTCTCGTTTAGCCCAATTTTTGGTTTCTTGATTACCAAGTGGAGTAACTTAAATTGATGACATTGATATCGTGTATCAACTCATCCGAGCATGGCCATGCATTTTCTAAGTCTCACTCTATCAAGGGGCCCGAAGATATCACTCTCGTTACATACGAGGGATAAATCCCATCTTGATCATACAAATCCCTCTGCAGGATATGTGACATACCCAATGACCTCCTTCAGGTTCACTCAGTTATGAGCAACAAAGGGAAGTATCAAAGTATGTGACTCACATGTAGGGAACCTTGATGACCCTAGGTCAAAGGACTACATATACCATGATCATTATGAGAATCACTTATCACACTCATATAATGATCCATGTATGTTCTCATGGTGGGTCGGTCTAGTAACAAGTACTCCAACTCGTACCCATATGTAGACTACATATCTAATATTAGTCTCCACACATACTAGTCATTATGCATTATTATAACTTGCTCCACAATAATACTAGACAAGGGATATTTGAGAATATCATTATTCTAGGGTTACAATTATGTTTATTATGTTATGCAGAAACAATACAACAAACATAATTGCTGGATTAATGCCTTAACAAAACATCATGACTCAATATGCAAAAATACAATCGTCTCATGATTGGCTTTTGGGCACAACACTAACATAAGGAGCCTCTGACAAAGAGACCTTACAGAGCCCCTACCCTCTAGACAGAACAGCTTACGGCCAGCTGGAGATGCTCACCTCAAAAGGTACGGATCGGATCTGACCGAACACGTGTCTTGATCTAGACAAACTGTACCAAACGGCCTCTTCCCTCCACCCTACTATAAATACTTGGGAGGGACCTTGGTAAGGATATGAGACTTTTTTTTATTCTCTTCTCTCTACTCTTTACTACCACTCTCACAAATACTAACATGGGCGTTGGAGGCTCTTCCCCAGGAAACACACTCAGGGGAGCTCCTAACCCTTGTTCTTTTAAGTGTTTCAGATACTCTCACACCGGAAGTCCTCTCTGCAGGCCAAAATGTCATTCAATGAAGATGCCACTGAGCATCAAAGAGAAAACCTATAGCTATCTTAGCCAAGGATACCAGAAGGTTAAGAAACAAGCTAATTCTTTTGCTTAAAGTTTAGTGGTCACACCACTCTAAAAGGGAAGTAACCCGGGAAACTGAGAAAATCCTTATGGAAAATTATCCTATAGAAGACAAGCTAAAGGCAATTTGGAGGACCAAAATTTTTTAGGGGGGGGGGAAGATTGTTACCACGTCACAAAAAGGGTAAGGGGTAATGGGCATGATTAACACCTCCTTAAAAGTGTTCTAAGTTGGTAACTTGGCCCCTAAGCAAAGCCTTAAGGATTGCTTGTTTGGCAAGTAATGTATGGAACCTTTTCTAAGGTTTCAAAAATTTGAGTACTTAAGTGCAAAACTCTCAAGCTAATAGCCAAAGGGCTATAGCCCACAAAACCTTCTCATTGGTAGACCTGATACCACCCTCAGTAATTCATATGACCAACCTTGGCAGAATTGTCCACACTACCCTTGGAAGCATATATAACAAACTGCGAGAACAAGGTTCCTTGCCTTCCTCAGGAACATACATTAGCAAGCATGGGAGCATATGTCTATCATCCTCAACAAAGGAAATGACTCTCGAAGATAGGTCTGCCCATCCGAAGGGCCTTCTCTAGTCACCTTCGATTGAGATTCCTAGTCTTAGATCCCCGAAGGCGTTTTATGGAGAAATGACAAATATAGTTGAGGGATTTCTGACAAAGAGCCTCACAAATGCCTCTACCCTATGGTCGGAACTACCTACGTCTAGCTAGAGATACCTCTCTTCGAAGGCATGGACCAAGTTTAGCTGAACACATGTCCTGATCTCTTCAGGCTTGGCATAAGGGCATTATTCTCCTGTCCTCCTATAAATTCTTAGGAGGCTCCCAGGTAAACACACGGGACTCTCTCTTTCTTACTCTTTTACTCTTAGCTACATCTCTCCCATATACTGACTTGGGTGTTGGAGGCTCCTCCCACGGAAACACACTCTGGGGAGCCCCTAACCCACTTTCTTGAAGGTCTTGTAGATATCTTTTAACCGGAAGTCTTCCTTAGGGCCAACATGTCATCCCCAAGTCACATGTCATCCCCAAGTCACTGTTGTGGAAAGTCGGCATTCAAAGGATAAGGGACTTCCGAGGTCTCAATCCGTGCCAAAGACTCAAGCAATGACTGAACAGCCTATAGCTGAAGGTTTCCTCCTAGAGGACGAGCATCCTCTGATGGCCACGATGGGTTTTCTATGCGACTTTCAGTGCTCTATCATGGCTAAAATGAGACAACAACTCGACCAAAGGTGGCTACAAGCACCTCCAAAAAAAAGGGCACCTTTTCTAGATACCCGTCTAGAGAAAAGCCATAAGTCTCCTCACTAGAGCTCCGGCAGCGGGAGCCCTCATAATGAGTCCTCAGTGGAGAACATACCCTCCTAGGGATGTCACGTTATAGGAGGAGGGTCAAAATAGCCCAGGACTTCTTACCGGTGAAGTCTGTCCCTAGAAGAAATGTCACTATCCCTTTGCTAGTGAAGTTACTCAATGAGAAGAAGACATCATTCTCCCTTGCTTGTGGCTGCCAGGCAACGAGGAAGGGATGACACAACCAACTTGATGGAGAAAATCTTGGAAAGGTTGGAAAAGCTGGAAAAATAGGTCTCTCAAATGGCTGCCTGGTCAAGGCTCTCGTAGACCTTCATTGAAGAGGAGTCCCTCTTTATCCGTATGATAGTAAAAGCACTAATGCCCAGCGACTTCTGAGTACCGCACCTATAGACATGCAATGGGCGCGGTGACCCCTAAGCTCACCTGAGGAAGTGTTGGAGGAGCATGGTATTGCATGGTGCTAATGATGCCACCCCCTAGAAATGTTTTGAAGTCACCTTGTCAAGGCCAGCAACTTTGTGGTACAACTCCCTAGCACCCAAAACCATAATGGGATTTCAGGAGTTGTCTACCGCCTTCACTTAGTAGTTCATTTGAAGTAGGCCAATAGCAAAGATGCTAGTCCAGATGTTCAACATCCCCCAAAAGAATATAAAGACGATTTGGGACTACGTCCAGAGGTTTAACCGAGATGCCCTTAGCATGCCGGACTTCTGCCTCGAGATCCAAATCCTTGCTATGACTAGGGGGCTAAAGAGGGACTCACAACTTTTCTACAAGTTTTCCAAAGGTCCTCCTAACACCCTCAGAGAGTTCTATTGAAGGGCCAAGCAGCACATGATAGTTGTGGAACTGAGGATGGGCAACCCAAAGTTTGACCATAGTCACTCAAAGGGTCTGAGCCACCAACCTCGGCATTCCATTCACAGAGGGGGTAGACCTTGCAAACCAAGGGGGAAGAGGCTGTTAGTGTTGTGCCCAAAAAGCCAATCATGAGATGATTGTATTTTTTTGCACATTGAGTCATGATATTTTATTAAGGCATTAATCCAGTGATTATGTTTGTTGTTTTGTTTCTGCGTAACTTAACAAACATAATTGTAACCTAGAATAATGATATTCTTAAACGTCCCTAGTCTAGTATTATTGTGGAGCGGGTTGCAATAATACATAACAACTAGCATATGTGGAGACTAATATGAGATATGTAGTCTACATATGGGTACAAGTTGGAGAACTTATGTACTAGACCGACCCACCATGAGAACACTTCATGGATTGTTATATGAGTGTCATAAGTGATTCTCATAGTGATCATGGTATATGTAGTCCTTTGACCTAAGATCATCAGGGTTCCCTACATGTGAGTCACATACTTTGATACTTTCCTTTGTTTCTCGTAACTAAGTGAACTTGAAGGAGGTCATTGGGTATGTCACATATCATGCGGAAGGATTTGTATGATCAAGATGGGATTTGTCCCTCCTATGTAACGGGAGTGATATCTTCGGGCCCCTTGATAGAGTGAGACTTAGAAAATGCATGGCCATGCTCGGATGAGTTGATATACGATATCAATGTCATCAGTTTAAGTTGGTCTACTCGGTAATCAAGAAACCAAATATTGGGCTATACGAGAGTGACACATTCCATGTCTCGTGCTTAGTCTTAATATCTTGGACAAAGGGACAGTGGGATATATAGGTGATGATCATAAAGGTTTAGTCGAATCATCGACAATCTTATCACTTGGGTAGCAATGATGTGTTGCTAGACACCGCTCATTGCTTATGATCATAAATATGATTTATGATGATTGCCAATGTGGTAAGAGCCTATTGGGTCGCACACATAGAGCTATTTGTATCATTATAGTGCATGGGCTAATAATTTGGGTTTTGGTTTCACAATAATTTCGTATTAATAATGGGCCTAATTGTTAAGCCATTATTAAGCCCAAAATTAAAGCCTAATTAGATTAGGGCTTTGAAACCTATTAGGCCTGGAAGTTGAGTCTTACTATAAATACAACTTCTAGTGAGAAATTCACAGGTCTCCTTGCCCTAACATCCCAAAAGGACAGCCCCACTCTTCTCTTGCAATTCCTTGGAGGATGCAAGCTAGCACGGCGAGCATAAGAGACACGCATCTATCGGGACGTGGTGGAAGCGTGGTGATCCCGAGAGGCTCGTGTGGATACCATAGAGAGCTTGAACACGTCAATTGTTCAAGTTTTATGATTCGACTATACAGTTGAGTGAGAGATCTCAACCGAAAATTAGGTATGAAAATTTTCGAACACCCAATTTACCCCGTTTCACTTGGATCCTGGAGGGTTTTGGTTAAATTCCGCTGCACTATTTGGCTTCCGAAACCCAACAGAGGCCAGTACCATTCACCCCCTTAAACACTACAAGAACGAACATGAAGAAATTTAGTCAATTTCTTTGGGAGCACGGGCGCAATACCAAGGATTGCTTCCAACTAAGAAAGTATATTGAATCTTTGATCAAGCAAGGGTGACTTTGATGCTACTTCTAGAAGCCATCACCCAAAGCCCGAAAAAGAAGAGAAGAAGAGGGGAAAATGGAGGATGAGGACTATGATTTTAACCGACATCAGAGCTGAAGTCCCAAGAAGCACGCGCCACCGCTGACAAGTATAATATAGACAATCACAATGGCAATACCCTCAGCAGAGAGGAAAATGAAGGCTCAGGAAATTGTGATGTTGGAATTCGATGACCATATGAACAAGCTTGTTCGGAGGGATGGTCCACGATGAAGTTTCCACATGACGACCCTCTCCTGATCATGCCGAGGATAGGAAGTTGGGATGTCAAGATAGTGCTCTGAGATGATGGCTCGAATGCTGATGACTTCTTCGCCCATGTGTTGCCAAAACTAGGCATAACAGAGAATGATCCAAAACAATAACATCCCCTACGTTCAGAGTAGGACCGGCCAAACTTCCTATGCTCAAATGGGTTGATCTCCCACTTATGCTGAATGGAACTTTGGTCGAAATAGGAGAGGAGCTCTTCACATCCATTATGACAAGATTCATAGTCATAGATGTGTCATCATCATACAAGGCCATCATTGAAAGGCAAAGATAGAGCAATCTCCACCTCCGGATGATGTCAAATAGCTAATGGTCACTTTCAAAGCAAAAGAAGGAGACGCAAAAATATTCATCAACCAAGCTGAGGTCAGGAAGGTGTTTGTCAAACCAAGAAGAAGTCCCGCTACACTCCTTACACGGACTGTCGAGGAAAAAGGTGCCATTGCCGAAGTAGCTACAGGAAAAGAAAAAGACGATGAGAAAATAAAAACTGAGGATATAGAACAAGCCCTTAGTTGGAGTACCCGAGTTGGGAAACAATTGGCTGAAGGGGAAAAAGAAAAACTTGTATCTCTTTTGATAATGAACAAAGATCTTTTTGTCTACTTGCTGAAAGACATGCCTGGAGTGAATCTAAACATAGCCCAACACTATCTTAAGATGCAACCTAACTCAAAGCCCATTCAGTAGAAAAAGCCCAGCATTTTAACTCAAATGAACTACTTCATCAAGAAAAAAGTTCAAAGACTCTTGGAAGCCGGAAGGGAAGTCAAATATCCTGAGTGGCTTTGTACTGTCATTGTTGCCACTAAGGAAGAAACCAATAAGCCCTGAATGTGCATTGACTTTCAAAATGTCAATGATGCTTGTCCTAAGGATTCATACCCTATCCCCTCAATAGATCACCTAGTCGACTCTACTTCCGAGTATGTGCTATTAAGCTTCCTAGATGCCTTTAGTGGATATCACCAAATTCGGATAAGTCCCAAGGATGAGGAAAAAATAGCATTCATTATCAAAGTCAAGACACACTATTATGTCAGACTGCCATTCAGCCTAAAAAATGCCAGGGCAACATATCAAAGGCTGATGAACAAGGTGTTCGATTCTTAGATTTGGAGAAACATGGAAGTATACATTGATGACATGATTCTTTAAACCAAAGTACCTATCAATCATATCACAGACCTACAAGAGACCTTCCAGCAACTTAAGAACTTCAGAATACGTGTTAACCTTAAGAAATGTGTATTTGGGGTAATAGCGAGGAAATTCGTCGGATTCATGATATCCAAAAAAGGTATAAACACTAACCTTGAAAAGGTTGATGCCTAGCTAACATTCTGAACATTAGTGATGACAAAGGATGTACAAAGGCTAACAAGAAGAATAACTTCCCTTAGTAGATTCATATACAGATATGGAGATCAGTGTTGACCATTCTTCAAAGTGCTTACTAAAGCGGCAAAAAATGAAGGCAACCTCAGAGATGAAGAACACCCTTGGAATGAGGAATGCTAGAAGGCGTGGGAGGAGGTCAAAAGTTACCTAACCCATTTTCCAACATTCTGACAACCAAGGGAAAAAGAACCGCTCATCCTCTACCTCGCAGTAACTGGGAATGTTGTAAGTTTGGTTCTAGTAAGGGGGGAAGGAAGGAAGTAGTGGCCGGTGTACTATGTAAGCAAGTACTTACATGGTGCCATAGTTAGGTATCCTCTACTGCAAAAGCCATGTATGCCCTAGTACTGGCAAGCAGGAGACTTTAGCCTTATTTCCAAGGACATCCAATCAGATTTTGAAGTAACTTACCTCTTTAGGATGTCATGAGGAAGGTAGACCACTCGGGCTGATTATCAAAGTGGTGCATCAAGCTTGATGAGTATGATATCACCTATGTACCGAGGAGGGCAATAAAAGCCCAGGCGTTGGTAGATTTGAATGCTGAGGTCCCTAAAATTGAAGGTACTCTAGGAGATCTCAGGAATGATGAACCTGAGTGGACATTATTCATCAATGGCACCTCAGGATCTGAACACTAGGGAGTCGGAGTAATTCTCCGTGCACCCGAAGGTATGAAAACTTCAAAGGCCACTAGGGATTCGGTTTCAATGTCACCAACAACGTTGTCGAATGTAAAGCCCTCATAATAGGCTTATGATTGGCAAAAAGAGTTGGTATGAGAAATTTGAAAGCCCATAGTGACTCCCAACTCATTGTCCAGTAGATGATAGGGGACTATTGCGCAAAAGATATGAACTTGGAAAAATACCATAATCTTATAAAAAGGCTTATCCAAGCATTTGACAAGGTACAAATAGAAAATGTACCCCAACAAGGTAATGTGAAAGCAGATACTTTGGCCAAATCAAAACAGTCCATTAAAGTGTTGGACCACCCAAGCATAGCAATAATGGTCATCGCAACATCGGACAAAGGATGGAAAGATCCTATCAAAAATTTTTTTGCAACTTCAAAATTAATCG
This sequence comes from Aquilaria sinensis, assembly GCA_005392925.1. Classification (NCBI taxonomy): domain Eukaryota; kingdom Viridiplantae; phylum Streptophyta; class Magnoliopsida; order Malvales; family Thymelaeaceae; genus Aquilaria; species Aquilaria sinensis. The sequence goes on from SMDT01003296.1 coordinate 106,386, forward strand.
AAAACCCTTTGGAAGCCACGAAGGTGCGAAAGTGCTTGGGTAGATACTACCTGATCGAGGAAGAATTGTACCGACAAGGGTACGCCAATCCACTGCAAATATGTATCAGTGAATAGGACATTGAGACAATCCTCAAAGAAGTCCATGAAGGGACCTGCAGATCTCACATCGGGACTGATGCCTCTCTGGAGTACTACTTTGGCAAGGATATTTTTGGCCTACTTGAAGGAAGCATGCAAGGTTGTTCGTAAAAAAATGTTATAAGTGCCAACGTCATGCACCCATTCAAATAGTACCCTCAGAGGTAATAACTTTGGTGAACTATCCTTGCCTCTTTGTTATTCGGGGTATTGACCTCATTGGTCCTCTCCTGACGGCTCCAGGAGTGAAATTCCACATAGTCGCAATAAATTATTTCATTAAGTGGAACGATGTAGACCCTCTACCAACAATTTTGGCAGAGCACATCCAGAAGTTTGTCTAGAAAAACATCATATGTAGATTTGGTATGCCTAGAGTTATAGTAACAGATAATGGTTCACAATTCATTGATAGAGAATTTTAGGAATTCACAACCAACCTTGGGGTAAAATTACATTTCACCCCAATTGCCCATCCTCAAAGAAATGGACAAGTTAAGGTGTCTAATAAGATGATAAAAGATGGTCTCAAGAAAAGGCTGAAAGAATCCAATGGAAAATGGCCTGGAGAACATTTGACTATGCTATGGAGTTACCAAACACCCCTTGAGTAGACACCAGTAAAACACCTTTTTGACCCCTATTCGGTGCTAAGGCCCTTATTCCTGTCAAAATTGTATAACCATCCATCAGAGTACAAGTTTCGATGAAGAAGGAAACAACCTTTGTTTGAGAACCAAACTTGATATGCTTAACGAACATAGGGAGATGGCTGAACTCAGAAGTAAAGCTTTGCAGGAAAGAGTAGCCCTTATAGCAAACTTTCATGTTATACCCAAAGGAATCAGGAAAGGAGACCTTGTTCTCCAAAAGCCTAAACTGAAATCCCGAAGGCCATCTCATAGCATATTTTGGGCAAATTGGGAAGTACCTTATTTGGTCCTCAAAGAAGTTCGGTGAGGGGTCTACAAACTTGGAAATGCTGAAGGAGAAGAGTTGGAAAACACATGGCATTCAAACTCTTTGAAAAAATTTTACACTTAGGTATTTCCAAGGGATGAGCTTAATTATAATAAACCTCTCCAAATAAATCAACTGAATGTGGTGATCTCTTAAGTTGCTCAAAGTGTAATGAAGTGGGTTAACCAAATATGGTTGATTCCAAATGTAGCCACGTGACCTTGCGCGAGTTTTGCTGAAGGAGGTTAACCAAATATGGTTGATTTTAAAAATACCTAAGTGTTCTTGTAACATGGCAAGTTTCCTGAAAACATTGCTTGGATTCTATTCTTAAACACTTAGAAAAATGTTCATAACTCACCGAAGATAATTGAGCATTACCTTTAGAAAAAACTACAGTTGTGAATCCTTGGTACTACTTTTAACAGGGATAAGTACACAACTGAAGGTCCTGAAGCCATCAGTATCAAATATGTTTCAACAAAAAAGGTTAGAATAGCATTCGACGTTGTAGCCATCGTGGACTTAGAAAGGCAGTACAAAAAAAAAAAGGGCTTAAATTGCTCCAACAGGATCTTCGCCATTTTCGGAACCCTCTTGCTCTTCCACATCTTCACGATCCACCACTTTGGCTAGTGGAGAATGCCTGGCATGTTTAGGTACTCAAGCTTGGACCATGGTGAAGAAGATGCCTCAGGAATGTCCAATGCCCGAAGAAAGGAAAGATCGAGGTCAGGATATCGGGAAAGGACTTGGTGGTGGCCAAGACAGAAACTGTCTTAAAATGAAAGCTTTGTCACTTCATCTGACTTGGCATTTTTTGCCATCAAAAGTTCCATGTCCTTCTTCAGCACCCCGACATCCTTCTTCCCCACTTTCTTATTTCTCTTCTTTTTCCACTTCTTCAAATCACTGAGCTCGACCTCGAGATCAAAATTCAGGGCCAAGGCCTTGGCCAGATCAATAGCTACCTACTCCTTCTCCATCTGAAGTGCTTCGGCCAAATAAGTCTACTCCACCAACCTCACCTCAAAGTTAGAGTTGTTGAGGAACACTCATCAATAAATTTTCTCTATCTCTCTAAAACATCTTGGTAAAGTTTGGCAAGCTCCTCCTTGGCAATCTTGCTAAGTTTGCCAAACTTTAGGCTGGAGCTCGTGAACATCTCCTTCACCTCCATTAGATTCTCTTCAGATTGGCTCCGGATGGATGATTACTTTGTCACTCAGGCCCGAAGATAACCTACATAAGCTAGCAGCTGGAAAGAAAGGACTATTTGAGATGGGATAACAAATTTGAGAAAAAGTTTCTAACTTGGAAACATGAATTACCTAGGCTGCATGCTTAGAAAACCGAGTAGCCAAGATCTCCTCGTTCGGGTAGGAGTCCGTAAAAGCCTGGAAGGTTGCATTTGTAATAATGCCCCTGGGCATCTGGGGTGCCATCCTTTGGGAGTCTTCGAAGAACAGGTCCATGTCTTCTGTAGGTATAGAATGGCTCCCTTGAGACCTTGTTTTGAGGGACCTTGCTATTTCGAGTAGCCTATTTTCGAGCATGGTCAAGCACCCACTCAAGTGGTTTTGCGTCCATTGAAAAGTCACATCAATGTTCCATCACCATATTTTCCCTTAACCAATCATCTATAAAATCAAGAATTCCAAAAATACCAAAGCTCATAGATGAAAGGTTAAGAGAAAAACATGGGGGAACTTCAGGATCCCTTCATTCTAAATCGCTCAATTCAAACACCTCAACAGGGATTTCCTTGCCTTTCCTCATTTTCTCCATAACTTTCTTAATCGAAAGCACTCCTAAAATGGATGCCAAGGCTTCAGTTGTGGAGGTAAGACTCAATGAAAGTGACTGTATAGCTGATTTCAAAAAAGGAACTACAACATCGATTGCAAGGTCTGCCACATTGGCAGCAACTTTAGGGGGAAGGGGAAGTACATCATCCTTTGCCTTATTTTCCCTTTAGGAGCACGAAGACTACCCAGTGCGCTTCTTTCTCTTTGGAGCTTTTTGCTGCTCCCCCTTATCAGCCTGGCTGAGGAATAGACTTTTGTACAATGTTGTAGACTTGTCACCCATCTCTACAAAGGAAAAAATATCAGTGTAAGTATATAAAATTCTAACATTGTAGTTTGAAGAATAGCTTACTTTCTACAAGTTCGGACTAAGAGAGTTCACCTGAAGGAAATGAACAAGCCACAGCTTTTTTCAATCCACTAATGGGTCTTGCATGTCTTTGTTGATGACATGATCGATGAAAACCCCATGTTCATGAAAAACCTCCTCGATCATGAAGCTCCATCTAGTGGGGGATGGGTAGATAGAGTGTGAAAGCCCCTAAGCATCCTAATCTGTGACAACTGAATATGGCTGTCAAACTCTTCAAACTGAGACTCCAATTCCAGAGTTAGTAGCTTCCTTGGATCCACTATGTTTGTCACCAAAGTACCCAAAGCCCACCGACCCAAAAGTTCTTTCCATTTCTCATCAATCTCCATAAAAAAAGTACTTTTTCTGCCACCCTTTCCAACTATCCTTAATGCTGAATGTAAATGTAAATTTCTTGCTCTCAAAACCTTGAGGAGGCAAAAAGTAAAACCCTTTTTTGGGATAAGATGGAGTTTGTAGTGTTGAAGAAAGAAAATGAAGTATCGGAAGATTTTGAAAACCTCACACATGTAGAAGAAAGTGTTAAACTAGGCATAGGAGTTTGGGGGCATTTGATTGATGGCTATTCCATGGAAGTAGCAAAAGTCAAAAACCACCTCGAGGGGTGGAAAATGGAGAACAACCTTTAGTTGTGCTTTGAAAATAGTAATCTCCTTCCCCCGAGGAAGGTAGCTCGGTTCACTATGACTGGGCAGCCTAATTTTTGCATAGGAGGGAAGAATGAATTTTAGCCTCCACTTTTCTAGCTTCTTTGAAGTCACACAACTCATATGAGAGTTGGGAAGGAACCGACTATCAATAAAAACAAGACCTTGGCATTTTCAACCAACATCCTCGGTGCCTAAGATCCTAACCTCAGAAAGATAGAGGAAAGAGGAGAAAAAGGAACTTCGTATGAAAACCCACTTATTGGAGAAATGAAGGAAACCTCATAGGACACCGCAAGACTTTCTGAAAATTGCTCTACTGTTATAACCACTATAGAAATAGAGGAGAATCAGAGAAAATGAAAAAGCTTAGAAAGCGAGAATAAGGTGTAAATGGGAGAGGTAGAACTTCTGATGAGGAGTCATACTTATATAGCCCAAAAAAGGAAAGTGAAAGGGCGTCATAATGATAGATTCTAGTAAAAAAGATGCACCTGATGTAACTGATAGGAAAGTTGGCCCATGATATGGTCATATGTGTTACCAAGCATGAGAAATGGAGGAATGCTATTCCAGATGGCAGGTCTAGGTGGTGCACAAAACAAGGAAACAACCCTATCTACCAATCCCTGGCGAGAAATGGAAACTTCTGGGAGGGAAAAATTTACTACTTTATGTGCCATACGTATGACCTCAGAAGATCCTGGTTGACATGAGAAACCTAGTCCGAAGGTGTAACTTCAACAAAACTGGCGAAACCCCATTATGGGATGATTAAAACTATACAACATGCTGGACCCGAAGAAGTAACTTTGTTTCTTTCAGAGGGGGCATGTGATAGCCAAAGGAATATAGCACACAAAACCCCATTGGAAAACTTGACACCACCCTCGGGAATTCATATGACCAACCTTGGGAGAATTCTCTATACCATCCTTGGAAGCATATAAGACCAACTTCGGGAAAAAGGTTCCTTACCTTCCTCGGGGATCTACATTCCCAACATCAGGAACATACGTCTATCATCCTCAACAGAGGAAATGACTCCCGAGTATGTTTATCATCCTAGATAGAGGAAATAACACCAGAAGATAGGTCCGCCCATCCAAAGGGCCTTCTCAAGTGACCTTCGACTGAAATTCCTGTCCAAAGGCGTGTTAGATCCCTAAAGGGGATTTATGGAGAAATGACAAATACAGTTGAGGGATATCTGACAAAGAGCCTTGTACACGCCCCTACACTCTGGCCAGAAGTACCTATGTCCAATTGGAGATACCTCTCTCTAAAGGTATAGACTAGGTCGAGCTGAACACGTGTCCTGATCTTTTCAAGCTAGGCATAATGGTCCTATTCTTTTATAAATTGTTGGGAGGCTCCCAGGTAACCACACCATACTCTTTCTTTCTTACAATTTTACTCTTAGCCACATCTGTCCCATATACTAACTTGGATGTCAAGGGCTCGTCCCTCGGAAACACACTCCGAGGTGCTCCTAACCCACATTCTTCAAGTTCTTGTAGATATCTTCTCAGCGAAAGTCTTCCTTAGGCCCAGCATGTCATACAATGAAGATGCCACCAGGCATCATGGGCAACAGCTTTAGAGAGTTATGGGAATGATATGAATGGTATAAAAGTGCTATTAGAGGACCAAATTGCTTATGGAGGACAAGTTTGCATGAAGAAAACATAAAAGGCATTAAGGACCTAAATGTCCTAGTGTGAGCGTTTGGATGTCCAAGCTTTTAACTTAAGTAAAATGGTGAAATTGTTGGGTTATCCCACATAAGGAGGGGTGGATATGGGATGATAAAGATGCTAAAAATGCGGGCCATGAGTTTAAGACTAAGAAACCATGGTTTTGTAGCAAGGAAAATGGATAAAGTATGGTTATCGCTACTAAGGGTGTTTAGTGCACTAAAGCCCATTTAAGTAGTCATTTCCTTCCTTATTCTCTCATATTCAAACATACCAGTGACCACCCACCTCCACACTTCCTCTGTAGCCACCATACCTCCTAGCTTGCAATTAGTTGCAAATTGAAATCAAGAGGGAGCAATTGGACGCATACTAGTGATACTGCTGGTGCACCAAGAATCAAGCTTAAAATTTTTAGCATACCCATCAAAGTAAGGACTTTTCTTGCTCTCATGGAATCTTTACTATATTTTCAAAAATCCATGGAAATAGGGCTAGGCTTGGAAGAGAGCCATGAGCTTGATGAACCAAGCTTAATGAGGGGATTGCACTTAGTAAAGGTTTTGTGACATAGTGTGAAGTGCACAATGATGGCAGCAAATTTGGGCTTTCTAGAGCCAACAGTTAGTACTAACTAATGTTAAAACTCTCCTAAGACCAAGCTTATGCTTGAGGAGGGCTGCCATAGTTATTTGGTTATGTTTATTTCATGTTTTATGGACTAACCAATGTTAATTATCACTGTCGCATTTCGTGTGTTTGTTGTTTGTGTTTGGCTGCTGCATTTGGTTTTTTTATGTTGGATATATGCATTGAGTTTCTTGTGTTTAAGTGTGTTTGGATGCATGTGATACCAAGGGTTACATTATCTTAAGAGTATAAGTGTTATCCTTAATAAATTTCACAATGAAACTTGCTCCCCCCAAATCTGTCCACTCCAAGTTTAGCAGAAAGATCACATTGTGGTTTTAGTTTTGATCTAAAATTTTAGGTATTTTAGCTTCCACGCATCTAGTTGTGATTTGGAAATTTTGGTCATTTTAGGAGCATAGTTGGTATTTTGAGTGATGGTGCTTATTGTGCTACGCAGCATCTGTCCAGCATCCTATTTTCTAGAGTGCATTGTGTCTCAAGCTCTCCTGTAACTTGTCTTCATGTTTAAGTGGAGTTAAGGCTATTATGTAGTGGATGGATACATGTACATGTAATACGTGTAAATTTGAAACAAGTATATGAACATTTAAGGACTGTTTTACTCTGTACGTGAATTTGGTGCTCAAGCTGTCTAAGTGTGAATGATAGGCCGCTCATTTGTAAATTCTGTTTTTGGCCGCAAAAAGTTGCTAGATGCAAGAGCATGCAATTCCTATGTGTATTCGATATGTATGGGATAGCCTTGGGGGGCTTACCACTTGTGAATAAAGTGTTTACACACTTATGAAATTTTGTATGGGCGTAATGGCCTAAAAGTGGACAGAATTTCTACCCTACACTCAAAGTTCTATATCTCCCTATGTAGATTCAATCTTGGTCTGAAATTTTCACCACACCTATAGCACATCTATGGGTTTAACTGGGCTTTATAATTTCTACATTTGGAGCTCTGTAATAAAAGTTATGATGTTGCAAAGTTCACTGAGTTACTGTACATTTGGTTAGAATTTTGTAACCAATGTAAAAAATTTGTAACTTGTTCCATAGGTGGGTTATTGATGTAAAATAAAATGGCTTGGTTTGGTTTATGTTTGTACTTCATAATGAAGAAAATAAAACAAGGGGTTACATGGCTAGATTAATACAATTTTTTGGAGGAAGTTATGGGTGCAGTGCCTAGTTACATAAACTTAACAAGATTGCCTAATGTGTGGTAGCCAAGATTAAGACTTGTGCTAGTGTTTTCCATCTTTGCTACCATGGTGTGCATAAAATGTGAATATGTGCGTAATGGTTGGACTAATATGCATGCATTTACATAGTGCCCAACAAGGCCACTTGGGGATGTAAACTAAGGTTATTGTTTTGATGAAGTACAAAACATAACAACCCTATGCGTTTTAAATGCAGAATTTTGGCACCATAACTACACTACCCCAGAATGGGTAACAAAAATAGCTGAGCACATGATATGGCATGCAAGTAATGAAGTTGTGCATTTTGGTTGAATAGCTAATCCATGTAAAACAGAGGCTTAGCAGCACGTAGATTAAACTTTCCCTGGATATGCAACTGAAATAAAAAATGTATGTCTTAGCCTATACACAGATGAGTTTGTGCTGAATCTTGTGATAGCAGGAATATATTCTATATGGCCTATTTTTATAGTTGTCTATAATTTTCCATTGGATATGTGTATGAAGAAGGCATACATTTTTTTTCATTGTTCATTTTAGGTCGAAGATCTTGAGGATAAAATACTCATGTATTCTTGAGATTGCTAATTCGTGAGTTCAGTAGGCTATAGGTACATGGAGTAGAAATTTTGGATGCTCATTAATGTCAAAATTTTAGTATGAGTGTCAGGCCCCAATTCACCCCCACCCTATTACCCCTAGGAGGTTAATTCTAGTTTTAGTTTCATAGGGTGAATTGGAGCATGCCAACCAAGATACTTAATTCAAATTTTAGTTACTAATAAGGTAAGACTTGGGTGAAAGATACTAATTAAACTACTAAGTTTGAGGTTTAATGTGTTAAACTCTTGAATGGATTTGAGTAGGCTTCCCATGGTGTGCACTATAAGGCATCTGTGTGTGTCTATATGTGTGTGCACTGTATGCCTAGGATGCTTACTTTAAGCCTTCTTAGTGTGCTTGCCAATTCATCATACATTCACACATATATACATACATTTTCAAGTCTCATTACTACAAACCATGCATGCATTACCTAGCCCATTACACCTAGTGCCTTAGGGGGCTTACCTAAGCTCACTATGTACAACTAAGGCACATGCCATATACTATTCTAAATCCATTTTGCTAGCTCCATGAACATACATTTACAAGTTCAAAATTTTCATCCTAGGAGCTATGTGGCCAAAATTAGATACACCAAAAGTTTGGCTACTTAGATAGCATGCATGTTACATAACATAGGCTCATACTGTTTCAATGCCCACTGTCACTCTACCTTTAACTTTTATTTGGCACCTAGGCAATAGTTGTCTTATAATCTTCCTAGTGTTGACCAACACTAGGATGTACCCAAAAGTAGGTAACCCTACAGCAGCCATTAAATCCTACAATTCAATTAACAACCGTTAGTTCAAAACATAAACTTCTCAATCTTTCTTTCACAAACAAACAAATCTGAGCTATACCTCCTTACACATATGCATCTAAAGAGGTTCCTTAGCCTCTATTCCTCTATTTCTTCATTGGAAATGGGTATAAATAGGGCATAAGTATGCAAGTACACAGTAAGATTTCAATACGGCACCTAGTGCCAACAATGCTCAAAACATTGTCATATATGTAAACCTCTAATTTGTCCTTCAAGAACCTACAAAAAAAGATAGAAGACACAAAAGAAACCAAGAATAACATAATTCAAGATACTTATATACAAATTTTAATCATTAGCACATGCAACCAACAAAGAATCATGCAAAACACATACACCACATACATGATTTTCACTTAGAACTTGGCAAGCATTTATCTCATTCAATTTAGCATCTAATCATTTTGATTATAGTGAATTTAAAATATAGATCTAGGTACATGAACAAGTTTGGCCATACTTGATCAATAACCTTATTCTTGCCAAATGTAAACTAGCTAGCTCACCATAATGCCTTAGCACACATAGCCCATTTTCATAGCTCCTAGGATCATTTGCCCATGGCCATTACCTGCACAGCATCCCTCCCATAGAAAACCAATTGAAGGAGCTTAAATTGATCCTTTAGCTAGCTTGAAATTGGTAGCACAAAGTAAGAAACACCTTCACACACCCAACATGCCACCATAGGTTTAACTTGGAGCCATCATGCTTGGATCTACTTCTTTCTTCTCTAACTTTTCCTTTGGTTGTTTTGCTAGATTTTTTTGCCATAATTTTAGACTGAAGTAGGTAGGATGCTACATTAATTGGAATTAAATTCAAATGGTGGAGGTGGAGTCAAGCTCATCACCCTGCTGGCTAAGAAGGTTGAAAAGTTATTGGTCGTTATCTTTCATGGTGACTCAAATCATTTAGGTTATTCAACTAACATGTTTAGCTCACTTGGTGGTACAATTTTAGTACCCACTTCATTGTATAATTCATCCATTTAGAAGCTCAAACTTTCACATAAACTTATAGACCCTTTAGGTGCACTCGAGAGCCCCTTAGTGCACCTAATGGTGCTCATCACATTTCCTATGTGCCCTTACTTCTTTTTTACTTGCATTGTATTGTCAAACTATATTTTTACATTAAGCACCAGCCTTGAAAAATTTCCTTTAAGGCACTTGGCTTTAAAGCGTTTACATTCACTTGGGTGCACACAAAGTTATGCTTGAGAGCCACGATGTGCCTCCCCCTTGGTGCCTCCCATTGCCCTTGGGTTTTTAGCCACTTTTTCTTAAAATTTTGAATCTTAATTTCAAGACCTATGTTGGAACTTAGTTTTAGACATTTTTTGTTCACAAAGCTGGCATGTTTTTGTCATGTTTCACTCATGTGCACCTAAGGCACCCTTCGGCACCCTATTGGGCACATGACTTTGTATGCTTCTTCTATTCACTTCTATACTTGTATTACTTACGTCTACAACTTGAATACATTTTATGTACATTCTAATGATAGCCCATGACCTATACAAATCACAAGCATGACACTCTCTCCCCCTTAAAGAATTTTGGCCCTCAAAATTGTCAAGTACTTTGGGAAACAACTCTTGGTATTTCTTGAGCATTTTAGTTTCAGTTTACCAAGTGGCTTCATGTTCAAAATGGTGAGTCTACTAAAGTTTTAGCATATTTACCCACTTGCTCCTTAGCTTCCTTTCATTCTTGTCTAGAATATTTATAGGTTTTTTTTATAGTTAAGGTTAGAGGTCACTTAGATGTTAGGAGTTGGTATAACTTGATGTGGGATAGATCGGTATCTCTTGAGCATGTTGACATGAAAAGTATTATGTATATATCCAGATTCTAAAGGTAAGTTTAGCTTACCGCCAATTCTAGCCAACACTTGATTTGGCATAATATATCTTTGAACCAACATGCCTTTCTTACCAAAACTCATGACTCCTTTCATTGGGGATTCTTTAAATTCTAAATCCCTTCTTCTCTTTTCATTGGCATAGGCTTCTTCTGAATTGTTAGTAGCCTTAATTCTTTCTTAAATCATTTTTATCCTTTTAGTGGTTTGATGAATTAGTTCTTGCCCTATTTCAACCTTATCCTTAGGGTTTTGCCAACAATGACAAGTGATGCACCTTCTTCCATGTAAACCTTGATAAGGTGCCATCTTTATCACTAGGTGATAATTGTTATTATAGGAAAATTCTTTCAAGGGTAAGAGTTGATCCCATTCTCCTTTAAAATCTAATACACATCATCTTAGCATATCCTCAAGAACCTGTATAGTTCTCTCTGTTGCCCCATCTATTTGAGTGTGATAATCTGAACCTAGTTTCAATTAAGTATCCAATGCCTAAGGTTGTGATCTCCAATATTTTGATGCAAATCTTGGTTCCCTATTTGAAACTATGTCATTTGGGATACTATGTAATCCCACCATTTCTTTTATATATAACTAAGCTAGCTCATCCAATAGGCCAGTGAGATTGATGGGTAAGAAGTGGGCTAACTTTATAAGTCTATCCATTATCACCCAAATGGTTTCATGTCTTCTTTTGTTCATAGGTATGCTTAGTAGAAAATCTAGAGCTATAGATCCCCATTTTCTCTCTAGTATGTGTAAACTCTATAATTTACCCCTGGTCTTGATGTCCTACTTTTACTTGTTGGCGCATACAAATGTGCTAATTTCTTATTTCATGTTTGGCCATAAAAAGTGTTCCCTTAAATTTTGGTACATCTTCATGGTTCTAGGGTGTATGCTCATTTTACTATGATGAACTTCTTTCAAGATTTATTCTCTTAGATCATATCCTTTCGGTATATAGATCCTATCTTGCAAATATAGTTGCTATAAACCTCATAGTTGAACGCTTAATGAGCTAGGTTAATTCATAAATCCCCAGTCTAAATGCCTTAGTTAAGGGTGAATTAAGGAGATCAAGCAAGTTATTAAATTTTTAGTAGGTTTTGGAGTGATTCATGACCCTAAGTTTTCCCCAAGGGCAAAATGGTCATTTTGCACCCTAGAGGGTTGGGATGAGTCTTGGGATTAAAAATGATGCTTTTAAAAACAAAAGCCAAAGTTAGCAAACTTTACCAAACTTTTTAATTACCTAGTTGTTATTTGGGGAAGGGGTATTTTTGTAACTTTTGAAAAAGTTTGGGAGGAAAGGGAGAATTTAGGCACTATTAACCCCATTTCCAGCCCAAATTTGCAGCCCCCTCTTTCCCTATCAATTTCTTGCCAAATCTTTCCTCAATCCATGATTTCTTGGTGAAAAAGGTGAGCTTTCTTGGTGCCCAAGTGGGAGGCAGCTTGCTTTGCACTTGTTTTCTTGGTTTGCAACTTCTTGGCGTATTTTCCTTGCTTAGGCATGGTGTGTGCATGTGCTAAGCTTTAATCCTTATTGATTTCATGTTTCTTGAGTTCATTTAAGCTTGGGTCTTGTTGGGTTAGTGTTAATTTGGTGCCATATACATTGTTTGTGCCTTGGAATCTAGGAAACCTAGATGAGCAATTGGAATTGGAAATTCTTGTGTTGTGGTGCTTGATGCTCATTAGTTCTTGTGTAATCGAGGAAAGGGAGTTATGCTTCAACCATATTTGATGCCATTCATAGCTTAATTATGGTAGAATTCAAGTAGTTTTGTGGTTGGTGTTAGTTGGTGGATGGCAATGAACATGGTGGACTAGTTGGGTTTCCAGGCTTAGTGTGATATTTGTATATAGTGCAAGCTTGGAATGAGTGGTGCATTGTGGCCTAAGAATAGTGTTTTGTACGGTTTCAAACTAGGAAGCCATCCCCAACTTGTTTGGGAGCCTTTGGAGGCCTCCTAAGGTGCTTTGGGCCTATTTTTAAGGTTCAAGCCTCAAGGGCCTGGTACTTATGTGCAAGGTAGAGCTATAATGCCTAGGACCCCATTTCAAATCAAAGGAAGAATGGCCTCTGGTGCCTAGGTGCTAGCACTCGATAGAATTGACATGCTGTAGTATTTTTGGTACCACCTCACAAAAATGGAAGAATTACAAAGTGTGGCATAGTGGTCAAAAACCAATAATTATGTAATTCTCACTAGAGTGATTGAAGTGTGAGGGGTAAAGGGCATGATAAACACCTCCTTAAAAGTATTCTAAGTTGGTAACTTGGCCCCCAACAAAAGCCTTAAGGATTGCTTGTTTGTCAAGCAACCTATGGACTTTTTCATATGGTTTCAAAAATTTAGGCACTCACTTGCAAAACTCTCAAGAAAGAGCTTTGGAGAGTTATGGGAAGGATACAAATGGTATGAAAGTACTATTGGAGGATCAAATTTCTTAAAAAAAAAAAGTTTGGACAAAGAAAACACAAAAGGCATTAAGGACCAAAGTGTCCTATTATAGGCCTTAGGATGTTCAAGCATTTGACTTGAGTCAAATGGAACCAATTTGGAGTTGCCCCATACTAGTAAGGTTGGCCATGGCAAGGGGAAAAGGATTCAAATGTGGGCCATGAGTTTAAGGCAAAGAAACTATGGTTTTGAAGTAAGGAAATTGACATAAAGCTTAAGTAAGGCTATTTAGGTTGTTTAGTGCATCAAAGCTTAGTTAAGCCTCTTAAAGTAGCCAATTTATTCTTTGCTTTGCCCATATTTGACCCACACCAGCAACCTTTACCTCCATAGCTCCTTCATAGCCACCATACCTCTAAGCTTGAAGCTAAAAGCAATTGAAAGCAATAAAGGGCAATTGGAAGCTATTTGGTGGTAAGACTTGAGTGCACCTAGGATCAGGCTCCAATTTTGGCATACACTCAAGGTAAAGAGTTCTCTTGCTTTCATGGACTGTTCACTATATTAATCAAACATCCATGGAGCTAGGGCTAAGTTTAGAAGGGAGCCCGGTGCTTAATGAACCAAGCTTAGTGAGTGGAGTACACTTATTGAAGGTTGACCTAGTGTGCACTGCATAGTGATGGCACTGAATTTAAGGGTTTTTAGAGCCTAAAGTTAGTACTAACTCTCCTAAGAGCAAGCTTATACTTAAGGAGGGCTGCCATAGTGATTTGTATATGTTTATTGCATGTTCTATAGACTAACCAATGCATATTAGAGCTACCGCATACATATGGTTATTCTTTGGGTTTGGTTGTTGCATTTGGAAGCTCTATGTTGGATATTTGCATTATGTTTTCTTGTGTTTTAGTGCCTTTGGATGTAGATAATAGCATGGGTTACATTACCTTAAGAGTATAAGTGTTCTCCTTACTAAGTTTCCCAATGAAACTTATTCCCTCAAATCTGCCCATTTTAGGTCCAGCAAGAAGATCACATTCAAACTGACCTTTTAGTTTGAGTTTTGATATAAAATTTTAGGCACTTGAACTTCTTTGTATCTAGTTGTGATCTACAAATTTTGTTCAATTTAAGAGCACATTTGGTATTTTTAGTGATGGTGCTTACTATGTTATGTAGCAGCTGTCCAGTATCATATTTCTAGAGTGCATTGTGTCTAAAGCCCTCCTATAACTTGGGTGTATGTTTTAGCTTAGTTAAGGCCAATATGTAGTGCATGGATTCATGTACATGTAAGCCATGTAAATTTGAAACAAGTATGTGAATGTTTGGAACAAGCTATTTAACTGTGAATGGCAGGCTGCTTGTTTGTAAATTCTGTTATGACAACACAAAGTTGCTAGACGCAAGGGCACATAGTTCCTATGTATATTGGACATATATGGGATAGCCTTGGCATTCTTACCCCTTGTGAATGAATTGTTTGCACACTTACAAAATTTCATATGGGCAAAATGGTTACAAAATGACCCAAATTTTGACTCTGCACTAAAAGTTCTATACCTCCCTGTGTAGAATGAATGTTGGTATGAAATTTTGACCATACCTAGAGCACATCAAAGGGTTTAACTGGGGTTTGAAATTTCTACTTTTTCAGCCATGTACACAAAGTTATGATGTTGGAAACTTGGCTGAGTTACTGTTCATTTGGTTAGAATTTTGTAAGCAACCTCAAAGATATATACCATGGTCCATAGGTGGGCTATTGATGTAAAACCAAATTCCCTTGTTTGTTTTAAGTCTTTACTTAATAATGAAGGAAAGAAAATAGGGGTTTACAAGGCTAGATTAATACAATTTTTTGGAAGAAGTTTTGGGTGCAATGGCTGGTTACTTAAACATCACAAGATTGCCTAATGTGTGGAAGCCAAGATTAGGACTTGTGCTAGTGTTTTCCTTCCTTGCTGCAGTGGTATGCATAAAATGTGAATATTTATGTAATGGTTGGACCAATATGCATGCATTTACATAGTGCCCAAGAGGGCCACCTTGGTATGCATACTAAGGGTATTGTCTTGATGGCCTACAGAACATACCAACCCTAGGAGTTTTAAATGCACATTTTTGGTGCCATAACTAGACTTCCCCAATGTGTGTAACAGATCTTGGTATAAGAGCATGCTCAGAGCATGGTTTATATGCTACCACCTCACAAAAATTGGAGAATTACAAGTGTGGCATAATGGTCCAAAAACCATTATATTGTGTAATTCTCTTCAAAGGGATTGAAGTTGTTATGGCTCTCATAGTTGAAGACTTGTTTGGGGAAGGTAAAGTGCTCTAAATCAAGTTTGGAACCTTAACTCAAGTTTACATAGGAACAATAAGTAAGTTCATGAAAGTTCACTAAGTTCCAACTTCAAAGAAGGTTAAGTCACTAAATAAGGTTTAGAGGCAAAATGGTAATTATGCATCTTGAATAGTCGAGCCAGGTCCCAAATGTTGAAAATAAGTTTTTATAATCTAAATTTTAACTTTAACCCAAACCTAGTTGAAATAAATAAGAATTGACCAAGAATGAGTAAGGTTACCAAAAGAAGGGGGTTTAAATGTTCCATGTCCAACACTTTGGTGGCTTAGGTTTTAAACTTGGTTTATAAGATGGTAAAGTGGGGGATGGCTGCCATAACCTATGTTTATCCTTCGTACCATCATTTCTCCACCCATTTGAGGCCAAAATCAAGAGTTTTCGATGAAAAGAGAAGCCACCATAAGCATATAGGCCATTGGAAGCTCATTTTAAGCATAAAATCATGGTTTTGAAGCTTGGAACCAAGTTCTCCATTGTCCCCTATTTTTTATATGAGGTAATCAATGTGTTCTTGATTGATTTCATGTTTATTAGTTGATTGGGGGCTTGGGTTTTGGTTAGAAGTTAGTAACTTGATGTTTTGTCCCCATATTTGCTTGGAACTTAGGTTGGACTTTGTGGAACTTGGATGGTGGGAAAGAGTTGTATCATTATTGCTTATTACTTGGAGTTGAGGTAAAGGAGTTATGTTTTCAATCATAATTGATGCTATTGGATTAAGTTTGGTTGATGAATGCTAGTAATTCTAGCAATAGCATTAATTAGTGGGCAAGGTTGGATAATAGTGGACCATAAGGTTTGTGATGATTGGAATGATGTTAATATGCATCATAAGTTGGCTTGTGATAGTTAGTTGTGATCTATGCAACATGTTTTACATGTATGTAAAGTTTGGAGACTAACTAAGCATGTTTGATATGTTTGGTAAACGTCCAAAAGTCATAGTAGCAAAACTAGAATTTTTTTGGATTTTTGAAGTATTGGGTACTGTCGCCAATGCAAGCTCCCACGATGCGTCTATTAGTGTTGTGCCCAAAAGCCAATCATGAGATGATTGGATTTTTTCACATTGAGTCATGTTGTTTTATTAAGGCATTAATCTAGCAATTATGTTTGTTGTTTTGTTTCTACGTAACGTAATAAACATAATTGTAACCCTAGAATAATGATATTCTCAAATGTCCTCGGTCTACTATTATTGTGGAGCGGGTTACAATAATACATAACGACTAGCATATATGGAGACTAATATGAGATATGTAGTCTACATATGGGTACAAGTTGGAGAACTTGTTACTGGACCGACCCACCATAAGAATGCTACATGGCTCGTTATATGAGTGTCATAGGTGATTCTCATAGTGATCATGGTATATGTAGTCCTTTGACTAAAGGTCATCGAGGTTCCCTACATGTGAGTCACATACTTTGATACTTCCCTTTGTTGCTCGTAACTGAGTGAACTTGAAGGAGGTCATTGGGTATGTCACATATCATGTAGAGGCATTTGATGATCAAGATGGGATTTGTCCCTCCTATGTAACGGGAGTGATATCTTCAGGCCCCTTGATAGAGTGAGTCTTAGAAAATGCATGGCCATGCTCGGGTGAGTTGATATATGATATCAATGTCATCAATTTAAGTTAGTCTACTCAGTAATCAAGAAACCAAAGATAGAGCTATACGAGAGTCACACATTCCATGTCTCATTCCTAGTCTTGATATCTTGGACAAAGGGGAAATGGCATATATGAGTAATGATCACAAAGGTTTAGTCGAATTATCGACAATCTTGTCACTTGGGTAGCAATGATGTGTTGCTAGACACTACTTATTGCTTATGAACATAAATGTGATTTATGATCATTGCCAACGTGGTAAAAGCCTATTGGGTCGCACAAATAGAGCTATTTGGATTATTAGAGTGCATGGGCTAATTATTTGGGTTATGGTTTCATATTAATTTCATGTTAATAATGGGCCCAAAAGTTGAGCCATTATTAAGCCCAAAATTAAAGCGTAATTAGATTAGGGCTTTGAAACCCATTAGGCCTAGAAATTGAGTCTTACTATAAATACAACTTTTAGTGAGAAATTCACAAATTTTGCCTTAGCCTCCCAAAGAGGACAACTACACTGTTCTCTTGCAATTCCTTAGAGAATGCAAACTAGCACTGTGAGTGCAAGATAAATGCATCTACCAGGACATGGTGGAAGCGTGGTGATCCCGAGAAGCTCGTGTGGATACCATAGAGTGCTTGAACACGTCAACTGTTCAGGTTTTTGTGATTCGACTATAAAGATGGGTGAAATATCACACCCGAGTTAGGTATGAAAATTTTTTAACAACCAGTTTACCCCGTTTCACTTGGATCCTTGAGGCTTCTGGTTAAATTCCACTGCACTTGTTTGGTTCCTAAAGCCCTACAACGTCGCCGTTACAAAGAAAACATGTAGCATATCGACAATTGTGGTAACGCATGACCATAGCCATAATGACTGGATTTTCTATTTTTTGCTAGGAAGGTCGAGGGGAGACCTAAAGGGTTCCTATGGTACCTTGAGGTCCAAGCATCTCGGGGGTACTCTGAGACTTCTAAAAGTCTTTCGAGACCAAGGAGTTTTCTTGAGTTTTGTAAAGTTTTACGGTTACTTCTACCATAATCAAGAAAACTAGTTTACGAAGGCTCACAACTAGGTATCATTAGCTTGGGTGAAAGGTTTAGAACAATTGGCAGCCTAGCCGTGCAGTTAGCCATGAGGTTGCAAGGCGAAACCTTAGTGCACCTAGTGTACCAAGTCTTTATGGCCTAGTCTACAATAGTCCCACCATAGTGCCCCTGTAGAAGATAAATGGGGGAGGTTCAACTAGTGATTTATCACTAGTTAGGATGCCAAGCTAAGCTTGCTAGAGGATAAGGCAATGCCTTGTAGTTCAAGGACTAGAAAGAGGAGAGGTCGCTAGGGACCTAGGTATATGATATAGTAGACCCTCAGGCTATATGAGCTTATAGCAGGTTACATATGTTTTCATAGGTGGAGTCCTTAGTAGTTTTCTTGTAGGTACAATGAGGACCCTTACTAAAAATTTCTGAAATCTCGCTCCCTAGTTATGTTGTGAAGATTCTGAAGTTATTTTGCCGGGTAACCATTGAGGGTTATAGCGGTAGTTTGCTCTTGTTGCAGGTATTTTGCTTGAGAATCTTTATAATTATAGTTTACTTGGGTAACTTGTTTGTCATGTAGCAGTACTAACTATCATCTTCCATGGGCCGCAAATCCTAGCAGCACGTGCATGAGGAATTTTGAGACTCGCCACTGGCACTTGCATCCAAGGTGGGAGTCAATTCAAGAAGATCTTAGTTGAGGCTTGTATATATAGTATTCCTATTAGCCTCCATTATCTATATTTTGAGGAGTCCTAGACTCTAGGGTTGCTCATGGGTGAGGGCATTAGTCTACTTTATATATGAATGCTCCCACACAATTGTTATGTGTAGTAATCTCACATGAATGATGATTTTATATGCTTTGGCTATTTGAACTTGTTTTCTTTGAAAATGACTTGGCCAGGTTAATATTTTATGGATTTTATTAATCCAACTCAAAGCATTAAGAGCATGCATTTCACACATTCTAGGTTAATCAACTAGTATCACAGAGTCTTAATCTGCACATATATACAACTAGCCAATTGCAACCACCCTAAGACCAGCTTCCACAGGCTTCATAGGCAGGGGCCAAAGACGGCCAAACACCTCCTTAAAATTTTTTTAAGTTGGAAACTTGAGCCCCAAGAAAAGCCCTAAGGATTGCTTGTTTTTCAAGTAACCTATGGACCTTTTTGTAAGGTTTTGGAAATTCAGGTATTTAATTGCAAAACTCTCAAGACAACCCTTGGAGAGTTATGGGAAGGATATGAATGCTATGAAAGTTCTATTGGATGACCAAAATTCTCATGGAAGACAATTTTGGAGAAAGGAAACACTAAAGGCATTAAGAACCTAAATGTCTTAATGTAAACCTTAAGGTGTTCAAGGTTTTGACTCAAGACAAAGGGTGGAATTGTGGAGTTATCCCACTATGGGGGAGGTGACTATGGCTTGATAAATGGTCAAAAAGGTGTGCAAAATGTGGACCAGTAAGTTTAGGACAAAGAAATCATGTTTATGGGCAAAGAAAATGACACAAAGCATGATTAAGGCTAATAAGGATGTTCAGTGTCTTAAAGCTAATTTAAGAAGCCAAACTCAATTTTTATTCCCTCATATTTGACCTAACCAGCCACAACCATCCTCCACACTTCTTCCAAAGCTCCTCCATAGCCACCATACCCATACCTCCAAGATTGAAATTGAAGGCAAAATGAAGCAATTGGAAGTAAACTAGAGCTATTGCTTGAATACTTCAAGGATCAAGCTTTAGATTTGGCCTACTCATAGAGCCATGAGCTTGATGAACCAAGCTTACTTAAGTTTATTGCATGTTTTATGGAGTAACCTATGGTTTATGCTGCTACTACATTTCATGTGTTTGTTGGTTGTGAATCGCTGCTGCATTTGGTTGCAATATCTTGTATATATGCATTTTTTTTGTTGTGTTTTAGTGTCTTTGGATGTAGGTTTTAATGAGGGTCACATTTCCTTAAGACGCCAAGTGTTTCCCTTACTAAGTTTCACAATGAAACTTACTACCCTTAATTTTGCCATTTCAGGTCCAGCAGAAAAATCACATTCAAACTGATACATTTTGTTTGAGTTTTGATCTAAAATTTTTGGCATTTTAACCTCCATGTATCAAGTTGTGACCAGGAAATTTTGGTGATTTTAGGCACACGTTTGTTATTTTTAGTGATGGTACTTATTGTGTTATGCAGCAGCTGTCCAGCAACTTGTTCCTGGATTTGATCGTGTCTCAGCTACTCCTATAACTTAGGATGTGTATTTAGCTGAGTTAAGACCATTATCTAGTGCATGTATGCATGTACATGTAGTGTATGTAAAATGAGACAAGTATGTGGACATTTGAGTAATGTTTTGGCTATGTATGTGATGTGGTGCAAATATGCTTAAGTGTGAATGATAGGGTACTTAATTGAAAATTCTGTTTTGGTCACATAAAGCTACTAGATGCAAGAGAATGTAATTCCTATATTTATTGTACATTTATGGGATAGCTTTAGAGGGCTTACCACCTTGTGAATGAAGTGTTTGCACACTTACGAAATTTTGTATGGGCAAAGTGGTCATAAAGTGACCAGAATTTTTACTTTACACTCAAAGTTCTATATCTCCCTGTGTAGAATGAATCTTGGCATAAAATTTTGACCATAACTAGAGAACATCTAGAGGTTGAACTGGGATTTTGAATTTTTTAATTTTGAGCCCTGTGTCCAAAGATATACTATTGCAGGGTTGGCTAAGGTACTGTTCATTTGATCAAAATTTTGTAACCAACTTAAAAAATCCGTAACTTGGTCCATAGGTGGGCTATTGACATAAAACTAAATTTCTTGGTTTTATTAAAGAATCTACTTGACAATGAGGCAAATAAAATTGGTGGTTACATGGCTAGATTAATATAGTTCTTTGGAAGAAGTTTCAGGTGCTGTGGTTGGTCACCTACACTTAATAAGATTGCCTAATGTGTGGTGGCCAAGATTAAGACTTGTGCTATTATTTTCCTTCCTTGCTACCATGGTGTGCATAAAATGTGAATACATGTGTAATGGTTGGACCAATATGCATGCATTTACATAGTGCCCGAGAAGGCCACTTGGATATGCACACTAAAGTATTGTTCTGATGGCCTACAGAATATACTAATCTTGTGAGTTTTAAATGCACAATTTTGGTAACGTAACTGGACTTCCTTGGAATGGGTAATAGATTTTCGTATCAAAGAATGGTTTACACATGTACATAGCATATAGTTACATTGCATGCTAGCTACATCCATGAACTCAGTGTGGTCAGCTACTAGTGTTAAGTACCATTGAAATGCCTATGATCTTTATATGTGCTCTATGATGAGTCATCAATGCAGGAAGTAAATACAGTTGCCACGAGGAGTGGGGAGTGACCCCGAATGCCTTTTACTAAATTTTGGCAATAAAGAAATGGACAGAATAGAGGGAATTGGGGCCAACAGGGGCATTAAACCCTGAAGTGCCACAGGTTTGGTTAGAGCTTTAGAGGAACTTAGCAATGAAAACTTAGTAAGGCTGATTCAAGCACAACATCAAGGAGTCCCAGTAGCATAGGTAGAAGTAGTTTAGGACCCTCAATAGCAACTAGAAAAGGAAGCTAGGAACACATCTAAACATGTTCTTTCTGGAAGAACTGGAAACAGAAATAATTAAGTTGATGAGGTAGAAGATGAAGATAGGAGAAATTCGAGAGGCAGAAGAGTAAGATCAGTGATTGGTTAGGTGTCCAAGACCAATCCCTCAATCTATGACCATTCCTCCAGTAGGAATGAGATTAAGGAAGATCATGAGAAAAAAGGCAGGAGAATGTTAGTGTTGTGCCCAAAAGGCAAATCATGAAATGATTGTATTTTTGCACATTGAGTCATGATATCTTATTAAGGCATTAATCCAGCAATTATGTTTGTTGTTTTGTTTCTGCATAACTTAACAAACATAATTGTAACCCTAGAATAATGATATTCGCAAATGTCCCTAGTCTAGTATTATTGTGGAGCGGGTTGCAATAATACATAACGACTAGCATATGTGGAGACTAGTATGAGATATGTAGTCTGCATATGGGTACAAGTTGGAGAACTTATGTAATGGACAGACCCACCAAGAGAACACTACATGGATCGTTATATGAGTGTCATAAGTGATTCTCATAGTCTTGATATCTTGGACAAAGGGACAATGGTATATATCGGTGATGATCATAAAGGTTTAGTCAAATCATCGACAATCTTGTCACTTGGGTAGCAATGATGTGTTGCTAGACACTGCTCATTGCTTATGATCATAAATGTGATTTATCATCATTGCCAACGTGGTAAAAGCCTATTGCGTCGCACACATAGAGCTATTTGGATCATTAGAGTGCATGGGCTAATAATTTGGGTTTTGGTTTCACAATAATCGTATTAATAATGGGCCCAATAGTTGAGCCATTATTAAGCCCAAAATTAAAGCCTAATTGGATTAGGGCTTTGAAACCCATTAGGCCTAGAAGTTGAGTCTCACTATAAATACAACTTCTAGTGAGAAATTTGCAGGTCTCCTTGCCCTAGCCTCCCAAAAGGACAGCCGCACTCTTCTCTTGCAATTCCTTGGAGGACACAAGCTAGCACTGCGAGCGCAAGAGAAACGCATCTACCGGGATGTGGTGGAAGCGTGGTGATCCCGAGAGGCTCGTGTGGATACCATAGAGAGCTTGAACACATCAACTGTTCAAGTTTTGTGATTCGATTATACAGTTGAGTGAGAGATCTCAACTGAAAATTCGGTATGAAAATTTTTGAACACCCGGTTTACCCCATTTCACTTGGATCCTGGAGGGTTTCGGTTAAGTTCCACTATGTTGTTTGGCTCCTGAAACCCAACAGAGAAGGCATAGAGAGCATCACCATGTTTTGGAGTCTCATAGATCTAGGAGACACAGAGTAGAGGATCTAAAAGGCCTAGATGGGGTCAGACCACTAGAGAGGTTCCAAGGACTAAGGCCTCCACAGTTTGATGGAAGATAGAACCAGGAAGAGCTGAGGAGTGGTTAATCTTCATAGAAAAGATGTTTGAGAGGATGCCACTCAGCTCCACCATGAACATGTCACTGCTACTTACAACTTGGTAGGCAGTGCAGAGATGTGGTGGAGAAACACCAAAGATAGGTATGCTGTCCAGAAGGACAAAAGGCTAGGAAGAGATATTGAGATGAGCTCACCAGAGTTCACTTAGCTATTTTAGGAGCAGTACATCAATGATGCCATCAAGGATATGCAGCAAGCTGAATTTGATGCTCTAAGGCAGGACAACCTTAGTGTCTTAGAGTAGGAGCACAAATTCAATCAATTGATGAGGTATGCTTTTCAGTACCATGGACAGGATGAGTTAAAGGCTAAAATATTTGTTAGAGGCCTGAGGTCAGACATCAGAAAGATAGTAAGACCTTTTAGAGCAGTCACCTACTATAAAGGACTATAGAAAATGCTATTAGTAAAGTAAGAGGAGTGTGAGACTAGGTACTTTCCCAGTGGACTAGGGGAAATTAGCCAAGCAGGAGGCAAGCAGAAAAGCCACCACATGGCAGGGGTATTTCCAAGAGTTCCCCTCTTGGTGGTGAGGGCAAGGTTAAGGGGAAGTCACCTGGCCTACGGTGCCTTAAATGCAAGAAGTTTCATGGAAAGAAACCTTGCTATTTTGATACTAAAGCTTGCCTAAGGTGTGGTGCAATGGATCATTGGATCAGAGATTGCCTACATGTGCAAGAAAGAAGGTCAGAAGAGCATGGTCCGGTGAGACCTACTGGAGGAGGACCCAAAGAGGCAGCAACCAGGTGGGGACATTCGAGGCCAATTCTTCCAGTACAAAGGCCTTTAGTGCAAAGAGCTAGGAGAGTGTTCCAAGTGGAAGGCCAGAGACATCACAGTAGGGAGGAGCACTAAAAGGTAACATTTATCTTAATGGTGTGCCTATTAGTGTTCTATTTGATACTAGTGCATCTGTGCCTATAGTGGCTAGGAAATTTGCTGATGCCATGAAATTGCCTACTGAAATCATGCCTAGGATATCCTTAGTGAAAATAACAGGTAGTCAATGTCTTTTCACTAATGACCTAGCTAAGGATTGTGAGTTAGTAGCAGGAAAGACTAAGGTTATGGCTAATCTACCAGTGTTGGACATTCTTAAGTATGATATAGTGATGGGTATGAATTGGCTTGGTATGCATAACATAAGAATTTATTATTCTAGAGAGAAATCACATTGCCCGATGGTGAAGCGCATGCATTAGTGAATTCTAAGGAATTAGCGTAATAAATGCATGTCATGGGCCTACAGGTACTAGATGAGATACCTGTGATTTCTAAGCATGATTATTGTTATGAATTTAATGAATTGCACTATGAAGAGGAAGTGGATAGAATACCTGTAGTGAGAGACTTTCCACAAGTCTTTCCTAAAGACCTGCCAGGTATTCCTCCACCAAGGGAGATTTAGTTTGAAATCAAGCTGCAACCAGAAGCTAGTCCAATATCCATTCCTCCTTATAGAATGCCTATCATAGAGATCAATGAGCTCAAGAAACAACTCGATGAACTTCTTGAAAAAGGGTTCATAAGGCCAAGTGTTCTACCATGGAGAGCTCTAGTGCTCTTTGTGAAAAAGAAGGATGGATCACTAAGACTATGCATTGACTATGGGAAGCTCAATGTAATGACTATCAAGAACAAGTATCCACCCCTTAGGATTGAGGATCTATTTGATCAACTCAGGGGAGCTAAGATTTTTTCCAAGATAGATTTGAGATCTGGGTACTTCCAGTTGAGAGTAAAGGAAGAGGATATTCCTAAGACTATATTCAGGACCAGATATCAGCATTATAAGTACACAGTCATGCCATTTGGCATGACTAATGCCCCAACTACTTTCATGGGCCTGATAAACAGGATGTTTAGACCACATTTGGAAAAATTTGTGGTTGTGTTCATTCATGACATCCTAGTGTATTCCAAGGATGAAAATGAACAAGAACATCATCTGAAGATTGTTTCAAAGACTTTGTTGGGATGTTAGCTTTATGCCAAGTTATCCAAGTATGAATTCTGGATAAGGGAAGTGTCTTTCCTAGGGCACACCATAGATGCACAAGGCCTTAAGGTACACCCTGAAAAGGTAAAGGCAGTGCCAGAATGGGAAAGATCAAAGACTGTAAAGTAAATTAGAGGTTTCCTAGGATTAGCTAGATGCTGCAAAAGATTTGTATCAGGCTTCTCCATGATTGCCTCAGTTCTTACTCATCTGACCGGGAAGGGTCAAAGATTTGAGTGGACTAACAAATGTGAAAAAAAAAATTCCAGAAGCTCAGACAAACAAGTTGGACATACATCTTGGAAGTAAAAAATTGTAGAAAGACTTGAAGACTCACTTATGGTGGCCAAACATGAAGAGAGACATAGCTACTTATGTCTCCAAATGTGCCACATGCCAAAGGGTAAAAGTAGCCCACCAAAAGCCGGTTGTTACAATAAAGACTCTACCTATCAATGAGGAAGTGAAGCAGCATAACCATGGACTTTTTGACTGGGTTGGCTGTGACCAGATTAAGGCATGATACAATCTAGGTCATCGCAGATAGGCTAACCAAATGTGCCCATTTCTTACCTATGAAACTCACTAACTTTCTGGAGAGGTTGGCTCAGATCTATATGCAAGAGATAGTAAGGCTAAATGGAATACCAGATTTCATTGTATCTGATAGAGATCCAAGATTTGCAGCTCAGTTTTAAAATGCTTTTCACAAAGCACCAGGTACCAAAAACCACCTAAGTACTGCTTATCACCCTCAAACTGATGGGCAAATTGAAAGTGTGATATAGATATTCGAAGACATGCTTAAAGCTGTGTGTTGGATTTGAAGGGTTAATGGGACTGACACTTACCATTGGTCGAATTCTCATATAACAATAGTTATCAGAGCACTATTGGCATGGCACCTTATGCAGCACTATATGGAAGAAGGTGGATGACACCCTACTGTCGGGTAGTAGCCTTAGATAGGCTAGAGTTGGGTCCTGAAATTATTGAGGAATTATTGCCAAGATCAAGAAGATTCAAGAAAGATTAAAGGCAATCAATGAAAGAACCATAGCCTATGTGAATGAGAGAAGAAGAGACTTTGAGTTTGAGGTTGGTGACATTGTTTGGCTGAAAGTTGCACCAACAAAAGGCACTATCAAATTTGGTAAAGGAACCAAGTTAGCTCCAAGATATATTAGTCCTTATGAGATTTTGCACAAAGTTAGCAAGGTAACATAGAGGTTAGCTCTATCGCCAAGCATGTCAAGTGTTCATATTATTTTTCACATCAGTTTCCTTAAGAACTGTCTGTTGGACACAAAGCATGCTCCTATAGAATACCCGAATCTAAAGGCCATTTTGGAGGACCAAAGTTTCATAGGAGGGGGGAAGGATTATCACCACCACAGAAAAATGAGAGAATTACAAGTGTGGCATAATGGTTAAAAAAATATTATATTGTGTAATTCTCTTAATAGTGATTGAAGTCTGAGGGGAAAAAGGTATAATTGATGGGTTTCGGGAAACAAACAACGCAGCGGAATTTAACCAAAACCCTCCAGGATCCAAGTGAAACGGGGTAAACTAGGTGTTCGAAAATTTTCATACCTAATTTTCGGTCGAGATCTCTCACTCAACTGTAGAGTCGAATCACAAAACCTAAACAATTGACGTGTTCAGGCTCTTTATGGTATCCACATGAGCCTCTCGGGACCACCACGCTTCCACCACGTCCCGGCAGATGTGTTTCTCTTGCGCTCGTAGTGCTAGCTTGCGTCCTCCAAGGAATTGCAAGAGAAGAGTGTGTTTGTCCTTTTTGGAGGCTAGGGCAAGGAGACCTCCGAATTTCTCACTTTGTCGATGATTCGACTAAACCTTTATGATCATCACCGATATATGCCATTGTCCCTTTGTCCAAGATATCAAGACTAAGCACGAGACATGGAATGTGTCACTCTCGTATAGCCCAATCTTTGGTTTCTTGATTACCGAGTAGACCAACTTAAACTGATGACATTGATATCGTATATCAACTCATCCGAGCATGGCCATGCATTTTTCTAAGTCTCACTCTATCAAGGGGCCCGAAGATATCACTCCCGTTACATAGGAGGGACAAATCCCATCTTGATCATACAAATCCCTCCGCATGATATGTGACATACCCAATGACCTCCTTCAAGTTCACTCAGTTACGAGCAACAAAGGAAAGTATCAA
This sequence comes from Aquilaria sinensis, assembly GCA_005392925.1. Classification (NCBI taxonomy): domain Eukaryota; kingdom Viridiplantae; phylum Streptophyta; class Magnoliopsida; order Malvales; family Thymelaeaceae; genus Aquilaria; species Aquilaria sinensis. Next base: position 133,928 of record SMDT01003296.1, read on the forward strand.
AGTATGTGACTCACATGTAGGGAACCTTGATGATCTTAGGTCGAAGGACTACATATACCATGATCACTATGAGAATCACTTATGACACTCATATAACGATCCATGTAGTGTTCTCATGGTGGGTCGGTCCAGTACACAAGTTCTCCAACTTGTACCCATATGTAGACTACATATCTCATATTAGTCTCCACATATGCTAGTCGTTATGTATTATTGCAACCCGCTCCACAATAATACTAGACCAGGGACGTTTAAGAATATCATTATTCTAGGGTTACAATTATGTTTGTTAAGTTACGCAGAAACAAAACAACAAACATAATTGCTGGATTAATGCCTTAATAAAATATCATGACTCAATGTGCAAAAAATACAATCATCTCATGATTGGCTTTTTGGGCACAACACTAACAATCTCCCACTTGCACTAAAAGCCAATCATCCATGTATCTAATACCGATGGACCTAGAATGGCTATCATGCTTTTGCTGCGTAAGGGGCTTTGTCAGTGGATCAGCAATGTTGCTGTCTGTCGAAGTCCTGCATATCCTTACATCACCCCTCTCGATGATCTCCCTGATGAGATGATAGCGTCGGAGTATGTGTTTGGATCGCTGGTGAGATCGAGGTTCCTTAGCCTGTGCGATTGCTCCATTGTTGTCACAATAGAGCTCTATCGGGTCGGCAATGCTTGGAACCACTCCAAGTTCAGTGATGAACTTCTTGATCCAAACTGCCTCCTTCGCAGCATCAGAGGCGGCAATGTACTCAGATTCTGTTGTAGAGTCAGCTACTGTCTCTTGCTTTGAACTCTTCCAGCTCACAGCACCACCACCAATACAAAACACATAACCAGATTGCGATCTAAAATCATCCTTATCGGATTGGAAGCTTGCATCGGTGTAACCCCTTACAACGAGCTCATCTTCACCTCCAAAGACCAAGAATGCATCCTTAGTCCTTCGTAAGTACTTAAGGATGTTCTTAACAGCTGTCCAGTGACTCTCACCGGGGTTCGATTGGTACCTACTCGTCATGCTCAAAGCATATGAGACATCGGGATGAGTACATATCATGGCATACATGATAGATCCAATTGCTGAGGCATATGGAATCTTACTCATGCGCTCTCTCTCCTCGGGTGTACTCGGACACTGAGATCTAGAAAGAGTGATACCATGTGACATGGGCAAGAATCCTTTCTTGGAATCTTGCATGCTAAACCTCTTTAGCACCTTGTCAATATATGTACTTTGACTTAGGCCAAGAAGCTTTCTAGATCTATCTCTATAGATCCTGATGCCTAACACATAGGCTGCTTCACCCAAGTCCTTCATAGAGAAACATTTCCCTAGCCAAGTCTTCACAGACTGTAGCTCAGGAATGTCATTCCCGATGAGTAGTATGTCATCTACATACAACACCAAGAAGACAATAGCGCTCCCACTAACCTTCTTGTAGACACAAGGTTCATCTTCATTTTTGATAAAACCAAACTCTTTGATTGCATTCATCAAAATGAAGATTCCAACTTCGAGAAGCTTGCTTCAGTCCATAAATGGACCTTTGCAACTTGCACACTTTATTGGCATTCTCAGGAGTGACAAAACCCTCAGGTTGTGTCATGTACACATCCTCAAGTAGCTTTCCATTTAGGAATGCAGTTTTGACATCCATTTGCCATATCTCATAATCATAGTGTGCAGCAATAGCAAACAAAATTCGGATGGATTTAAGCATAGCAACTGGTGAAAAAGTTTCATCATAGTCAATACCATGAATTTGCTTGAAACCTTTTGCAACCAATCGTCCCTTAAAGGTAATCACATTACCATCCATGTCAGTTTTCTTCTTGAAAACCCATTTGCACCCTATGGGTTTTACCCCTTCAGGTGGGTCAACCAAAGTCCATACTTGGTTTTCATACATGGATTCCATCTCGGATTTCATGGCCACTAGCCACTTCTCAGAGTCAGGCCCCGACATAGCTTGTTGGTAGGTTGTGGGCTCATCCTGATCCATGAGCATCACATCACCAGTGTGAGTCACGAGAAATCCATATCTCTCGGGCTCACGCCGAATCCTACCAGACCTACGTGGGCTCTGTGCTACAGGAACAGACTCTTGAACCACAACATCTTGTGGTGTCTGTTCAGGTTCCATTTCAGGTTCGATGTCTCCTTGTTGTTCTTGAATTTCTTCAAGTTCTACTTTCCTCCCACTAGTTCCTTTAGAGATAAACTCTTTCTCTAAAAAGACACCAGTTCGAGCAACAAACACTTTTTGCTCAGAAGGATTGTAGAAATAGTAACCCTTTGTTTCTTTGGGATACCCAACAAAAAGGCATTTTTGAGATTTGGGCCCTAGTTTGTCAGAGGATTGACGTTTCACATAAGCGTCACAGCCCCAAATCTTCATAAAAGACAAATTGGGATGCCTCCCACTCCATATCTCATATGGTGTCTTTTGAACCGATTTAGATGGAACTCGGTTTAGTGTAAAAGCGGCTGTCTCTAGAGCATGTCCCCAAAAGGAGTTTGGAAGGTCAGCTTGACTCATCATAGAGCGAACCATGTCTAACAGAGTTCGATTTCTCCTTTCAGATACACCATTCCATTGAGGTGTACCTGGTGGAGTGAGTTGTGATACTATACCACACTCCTTCAGATAGTCAAGGAATTCTCGATCCAAGTACTCTCCACCTCGATCTGATCGAAGCACTTTGATACTCTTCCCGAGTTGATTCTCTACTTCATTCTTGAATTCTTTGAACTTTTCAAAGGATTCTGACTTGTGTCTCATAAGATACACATAGCCATATCTGCTGAAGTCATCAGTGAAAGTAATGAAGTATTGGAAACCTCCTCTAGCTTGTGTAGACATAGGGCCACATACATCACTATGTATGAGTCCTAGTAAGTCATTAGCCCTTTCACTTTGCCCTGTGAATGGGGCTTTGGTCATCTTGCCCAACAAACATGACTCACATGTCTCATATGATTCAAAATCAAATGAGTCCAAGAGTCCATCCTTATGGAGCTTGGATATGCGGGTCTCATTTATATGGCCCAAGCGACAGTGCCAGAGATAGGTCGGGTTTGAATCATTTAATCTGACCTTCTTGGTATTCACATTATAGATTGGATCTTCGAGGTCTAGAACATACAACCCATTGCTAAGTTGAGCACTACCATAAAAGATTTCATTCAAATAAATAGAACAACATTTGTCCTTTATTATAAATGAAAAACCTTTCTTGTCCAAACAAGAAACAGAAATCAAATTTCTACCAATAGTAGGAACAAAGTAGCAGTTGTCTAATTCTAAAACTAATCCACTAGGTAAAGTGAGAACATAAGTCCCTACGGCTAAGGCAGCAACCCTTGCTCCATTTCCAACACGTAGGTCCACTTCACCTCGGGCCAATCTTCTACTTCTACTTAGATCCTGCACATTTGCACAAATATGAGATCCACATCCAGTATCCAATACCCAAGATGAGGAAGTAGAAAAGTTAGCCTCTATAACAAAAATACCTGAAGTGGAAGTCTTACTTCCCTTTTCCTTAGCAAGTTCTTCAAGATAGAGCTTGCAGTTGCGCTTCCAGTGTCCAGGTTGCTTACAATGGAAGCACTCCCCTTCCTTTGCCACACCACCCTTTGGTTTCAATGCAGCTGAAGAAGAACTAGCATTGGACTTTCCATTAACTTTTATCCTTTTTCTTATTGGATTTTCCTTTTCCCTTGCCCTTTTGAACCATAAAAATGGGCTTAGCCTTCTTAAGGTTTTGCTCAGCAGTTCTCAACATGTTGAGTAATTCAGGAAGGGACTTGTCAAGGTCGTTCATGTTATAGTTCATGATGAATTGACTTTAGCTTTCAGGCAACGATTCCAAGACTACATCGATAGCCAACTCTTTTTGAGGAGAAAATCCCAAATTCTCAAGATTCTCAATGTACCCAATCATCTTGAGCACATGAGGACCCACAGGGCTTCCCTCAGACATCTTACACTGAAACAATGCCTTAGAGGTCTCAAACCTCTCATGCCTAGCTTGCTCTTGGAAAAGCATTTTGAGATGTTCGATTATATCGAACGGCCCCATGTTCTCATGTTGCTTCTGAAGCTCAGATTCCATGGTAATAAGCATAAGGCATGCAACATCCGAAGCATCATCAGAATGCCTCTTGTGAGCATCCCTTTCAGCTCTTGGAGCAGTGGCAGCAGGCTCATTCGGAATGGGCTGCTCTAGGACATAAGCCTTTCTCTCTTGCTTGAGGACTATCCTCAAGTTTCGGTACCATTTGAGAAAGTTGGTCCCATTCAGTTTTTCCTTCTCAAGGATCGATCGCAAGGAAAGTGTTGATGTATTTTGTGCCATGGTTATCTACAACAGTAAATATGCAGTGTAAGAGGCATGTATTTTAATTCATTTAATAAGGACTTTTATTAAACGATACTCCCACTATTTTCCTCAAAATAATAACCCTTGATATTATTTCGGAACACCTCGGCACTAAGGTATTCTAGTGGGCCAAGATCCATATTTGACCACAACCTGAGTCAGCTTTGGGTTTTCTCTCAAGTTACAGTTATTTAGGTAGGCAACTCCTTGCCAATTGCATCTTATGCAACTCTTGGATAGTTGGGTGAACAACACTTGTCCAAGCTCATCTCATGAACTTAAGCCCAACTCTATGCCTCTAAGTCCCTAATCCTATTAGGATGACTTAGTTAAGTCGAACCCAAAGTTAGCAATTTGGATATCACTATTATCCCATCGCGCCTTACCAAGATGAACATAGGTGCTTTGCTTTGGCAAACCCACCTAATGTTGATCAAAGTCTTGACGAGTGCCAACATTTGGAAGGCATCACATTTAATGACTTAATATTTGTTTGAGGGATTTTTTTCTTTTGATCTCACCAATTTGTTATCTCCGGTTGTCTTATACATGCATCACATACAAATATAAAACATGCATCTCATGCTTACAAGAAATAAACATGACATGGTTATAGCCCAAACTATGCGATATTCTCAAGCCAATGAGAATATCATAAAAGCCTAAGAAAAGAAAAGAGTCTTCACAAGCTCCTTCTCTTCCTTTCTTGGTTGCCCTTTTGTTGTCACCTCCTTGGACATACTACCTTGGATGATCCTTGGACATACCACCTTGGATGATCCCATAATGCACCATTACATCAATAATAGAAACCTCGAGTTACATTCGAGGGGAGTAAGGTGAGAAGAGAATGTACAATGAGAGTGATAAGAAAAGGCACGACTTGCAGGCCGTATTTACAAGTACAACCAATCAAGGGCTATAACCATGCACCATGCTTCAAACACCAATCAGCATATCATGTCAAATCTCATTCAACAAAGATGCATGCCAATTTTTGCGCGTTGATTAACCAGTTTTTATTTATGTGGCGCTTCGCATACGGCGGTCCCGCTGGCCGGTCAGCGGCAGGGTTAAGGTGGTTCCACTGATCGGTAAGTAGATGGGGTTAAGGGGCTGCCGGCCGAACGGGGTTGCGGGGGCCACCCGTGGGGGGCAGCGCCCCCCAGCACAAAAAATTGTCTTACAATTGCTTAGCCCAAAATCTTCTATTTCGAGCAAGTAGGCACCCGAGACTCCTCCATTCGAGCCACAAAAAATACCTTACTTTCGGTGCCCGAATAGGCCGAATCCAAACAAAGCTAGGGTTTTTGCAACTATTGCAAGAATCCTAATCCATATAGGTATCTCATACCTATCAATTTCGGGTTAATCTCATTAACCAATTAGTGTCGTTTCTTCATATATGTCATATGTTCATTACGAGTTCCGGTTTCATGCATCATGAATCAATCTAATTAATCATGGCCGAAAAGCAACCGAACACATAACATCATGCGATTCAACACTCAATCCCGATTTAGGGTTTCACCAGTAGCTCTGACACCACTGTTGGGTTTCGGGAGCCAAACAGCGCAGCGGAATTTAACTGAAACCCTCCAGGATCCAAGTGAAACGGGGTAAACCGGGTGTTCAAAAATTTTCATACCTAATTTTCGGTTGAGATCTCTCACTCAACTGTAGAGTCGAATCACAAAACTTGAACAGTTGACGTGTTCAAGCTCTCTATGGTATCCACACGAGCCTCTCGGGATCACCACGCTTCCACCACGTCCCGACAGATGCGTTTCTCTTGCGCTCGCAGTGCTAGCTTGCGTCCTCCAAGGAATTGCAAGAGAAGAGTGCGGCTGTCCTTTTGGGAGGCTAGGGCAAGGAGACCTGTGAATTTCTCACTAAAAGTTGTATTTATAGTGAGACTCAACTTCCAGGCCTAATGGGTTTCAAAGCCCTAATCCAATTAGGCTTTAATTTCGGGCTTAATAATGGCTCAACTCTTGGGCCCATTATTAATACGAAATTATAGTGAAACCATAACCCAAATAATTAGCCCATGCACTCTAATGATCCAAATAGCTCTATGTGTGCGACCCAATAGGCATGTTTACTAGACACCGTTTGCAATGATCATAAATCACATTTATGATCATAAGCAATGAGCGGTGTCTAGCAACACATCATTGCTACCCAAGTGACAAGATTGTCGATGATTCGACTAAACCTTTATGATCATCACCGATATATGCCATTGTCCCTTTGTCCAAGATATCAAGACTAAGCACGAGACATGGAATGTGTCACTCTCGTATAGCCCAATCTTTGGTTTCTTGATTACCGAGTAGACCAACTTAAACTGATGACATTGATATCGTATATCAACTCATCCGAGCATGGCCATGCATTTTCTAAGTCTCACTCTATCAAGGGGCCCGAAGATATCACTCCCGTTACATAGGAGGGACAAATCCCATCTTGATCATACAAATCCCTCCGCATGATATGTGACATACCCAATGACCTCCTTCAAGTTCACTCAGTTACGAGCAACAAAGGAAAGTATCAAAGTATGTGACTCACATGTAGGGAACCTTGATGATCTTAGGTCGAAGGACTACATATACCATGATCACTATGAGAATCACTTATGACACTCATATAACGATCCATGTAGTGTTCTCATGGTGGGTCGGTCCAGTACACAAGTTCTCCAACTTGTACCCATATGTAGACTACATATCTCATATTAGTCTACACATATGCTAGTCGTTATGTATTATTGCAACCCGCTCCACAATAATACTAGACCAGGGACTTTTAAGAATATCATTATTCTAGGGTTACAATTATGTTTGTTAAGTTACGCAGGAACAAAACAACAAACATAATTGCTGGATTAATGCCTTAATAAAATATCATGACTCAATGTGCAAGAATACAATCATCTCATGATTGGCTTTTGGGCACAAGACTAACAATACCTCCTTGGATGATCCTTAGACATACCACCTTGGATGATCCCATAATGCACCCTTACATCAATAATAGAAACCTCGAGTTACATTGGAGGGGAGTAAGGTGAGAAGAGAATGTACAATGAGAGTTATAAGAGAAGGCACGACTCGCAGGCCGTATTTACAAGTACAACCAATCAAGGGCTATAACCATGCACCATGCTTCAAACACCAATCAGCATATCATGTCAAATCTCATTCAACAAAGATGCATGCCAATTTTCACGCGTTGATTAACTAGTTTTTATTTATGTGTCTTACAATTGCTTAGCCCGAAATCTTCTATTTCGACCAAGTAGGAACCCGAGAGTCCTCCATTCGAGCCACCAAAAATACCTTACTTTCGGTGCTCAAACAGGCCGAATCTGAACAAAGCTAGGGTTTTGCAACTATTGTAAGAATCCTAATCCATATAGGTATCTCATAACATTCAATTTCGGGTTTAATCTCATTAACCAATTTGTGTTGTTTCTTCATATATCCCATATGTTCATTATGAGTTCCGGTTTCATACATCATGAATCAATCTAATCAATCATGGCCAAAAAGCAGCCGAACACATAGCATCATGCGATTCAACACTCTATCCCGATTTAGGCTTTCACTAGTAGCTCTGATACCACTGATGGGTTTCGGGAGCCAAACAGCGCAGCGGAATTTAACCGAAACCTTCCAAGATCCAAGTGAAACGGGGTAAACCGGGTGTTCAAAAATTTTCATACCTAATTTTCGGTTGAGATCTGTCACTCAACTATAGAGTCGAATCACAAAACCTGAATAGTTGACGTGTTCAGGCTCTCTATGGTATCCACACGAGCCTCTCGGGATCACCACGCTTCCACCACGTCCCGACAGATGCGTTTCTCTTGCGCTCGCAGTGCTAGCTTGCGTCCTCCAAGGAATTGCAAGAGAAGAGTGTGGCTGTCCTTTTGGGGGCTAGGGCAAGGAGACCTGTGCATTTCTCACTTAAAAGTTGCATTTATAGTGAGACTCAATTTCCAGGCCTATTGGGTTTCAAAGCCCTAATCCAATTAGGATTTAATTTCGGGCTTAATAATGGTTCAACTCTTTGGCCCATTATTAATACGAAATTAAAGTGAAACCATAACCCAAATAATTAGCCCATGCACTCTAATGATCCAAATAGCTCTATGTGTGCGACCCAATAGGCTCTTGCCATGTTGGCAATGATCATAAATCACATTTCTGATCATAAGCAATGAGCGGTGTCTAGCAACACATCATTGCTACCCAAGTGACAAGATTGTCGATGATTTGACTAAACCTTTATGATCATCATTGATATATGCCATTGTCCCTTTGTCCAAGATATCAAGACTAAGCACGAGACATGGAATGTGTCACTCTCGTATAGCCCAATCTTTGGTTTCTTGATTACTGAGTAGACTAACTTAAGCTGATGACATTGATATCGTATATCAACTCATCCGAGCATGGCCATGCATTTTCTAAGTCTCACTCTATCAAGGGGCCCGAAGATATCACTCCCGTTACATAGGAGGGACAAATCCTATCTTGATCATACAAATCCCTCCGCATGATATGTGACATACCCAATGACCTCCTTCAAGTTCACTCAGTTACGAGCAACAAAGGAAAGTATCAAAGTATGTGACTCACATGTAGGGAACCTTGATGATCTTAGGTCGAAGGACTACATATACCATGATCACTATAAGAATCACTTATGACACTCATATAACGATCCATGTAGTGTTCTCATGGTGGGTCGGTCCAGTACACAAGTTCTCCAACTTGTACCCATATGTAGACTACATATCTCATGTTAGTCTCCACATATGCTAGTCATTATGTATTATTGCTACCTGCTCCACAATAATACTAGACTAGGGACGTTTAAGGAATATCATTATTTTAGGGTTACGATTATGTTTGTTAATTTACACAGAAACAAAACAACAAACATAATTGTTGGATAAATGCCTCAATAAAATATCATGACTCAATGTGCAAAAATACAATCATCTCATGATTGGCTTTTTGGGCACAACACTAACATCTTCGTTGTGTGACATGGTGAAATTAGGAGGAACTTCCAATGAAGGAGAGCGTCTGAAGTGGAGATTTCCCAGGAGGACCTATCTGAAACACTTAGAAAACAGACATTAGGAGGTCCCCGGAGTCTTTTTCCGAGGAGGAGCCTCCGACGCTCAAGTCAGTATTTTTGGAAGCGGAGAGAGAGTATTGGAGGCCCAAGGTTCTTGCCTGCTTGCATTTTTTTGGAGGAGGAGCCCCCCTACTGAGGCCATTTCCCTAGTATATATAGGAGGGTGTAGTCCGTTCAGATTGCGACTCGTGTTTGGCCGGATGCAGCCTGTACTGTGGGACGTAGGGGCCTCTAGCCGCTTGTAGGCTCCTCGGGCCATGGGCTAGGGCAGGAATAGCCCTACAAGACAAGACGTAGGCGGCGTCGGCGTGCCAGAGCACATATGAGGGTGGCGTGTAGCGTGTGAGGGCGACATGTCAGAGGCTCCTTAAATGCTTCTGCTGTACTCCTGAGGTCCCCTTTGAAGTTACCCTTTGGAATAAGGGCCCTTCTCCCGAAGTTGTCTTAGTAGTTCAGGGGTTTCCTTAGCACCGAAGCTCCTCATTCGGGGGGTTTTTTCCTGCCGAAGGTGGCTGGTCCTTCTCCCCCGAAGGTGATTTGGCCACTTTTTCGAGGGAGGAGACGCGCTATTTTCTCGAGGTTAGTACTGTCATTCCCGAGGGTGCTAGTGGGCCACCGAGGTCGTATGTCTGAGGCGTCAGACTTTCTCATTTCCAGGTCGGTACTGGTACTCCTTATGGGCGACGCTGGATTACCCAAGCGTGGTATTTGGCCAAAGTTCGCAAGTTAAAGGGGCGATAGCACTTCAGCTATCAAGTACCATTAGGACAGGTAGATTACTCTAGAAGATCCAAAACTTGAAATCATAAACTCAAATGGGTTAGGCAACACTGAAAAAAGCTAAGGATGTGCTGACGTATGTGATAAACACATGGTCATGTAGGCTACAAAGCAACAACAGTAGCATTTTCATACACTTTCATCAAGAGTAGGAGCTTGAGGCCAAGTTCCCCAAGGCCTTGCACTAGCATACAAAGGTGCTTGACAATTGTCAAAGTGGGCATCAGCAAGTGGTGCAGGATACAGCAGATCTCAAAAGAAAGTTAGACAAACTGAAGACATGAGACTGCGAGTTGGAGGTTGGCTCATCCAACCCAGTAAAAGCATGGGCAACATGCCTATAGTGCAAAAGTTGACCTGAGACCAAACAACAAAAATGGATCATGAAGATAAGGGTTAAGGGCCAGGGGTGAAAAGAGTGCATCACTGTTAGCTTGCACCTCAGAAATATTGCCAATGGTCCAAGTGATCATTAGACTAGTCTTATATTTGGGCTCGGTTAAGTTAAGACCAGCCTAGGAAGTTCATCCCTAATAGATATTACCACAAAGAGTTGACCTAGTGCATTGGAGCAGTAGTTCAGGTTCTGCTTAGATTAGTCAAATGGTCGAAGTAGGCAGCCACCAACCGGGTATGATGGGTAGCCATAGTGAACTTGCGGGTAATGCATGGCTAATGCAAGGTAAGTCTCTAACATTTCACTAGTAGTCTAGTTACTTTGTTTGTAAGTTCTAGCATCAATTTACTAGCATAGTTCTATTTTGGCTTTTTGGGTAGTAGTTTTGAGCAAGGTTAAGGGCTAACGTATATGCATTAAGAATCAAATGATGCACCAAGTATTGGGTTAATACCTAGGACCCTAGGACCTACTTGCTAGTGAATGAAACCACATAAGTAGAGGCCTCAATGGCTTAGATTGGAAATGTCCCAGAGTTCCATAGGTTGTCTTTTCTACATGAGTTAGTTTAGTGGCCTAGTTGATATTGAATGACTGGCTAGTTCAATGGATGAGTGTTTTACAATAACCAAGCAAAGGAGGAATTTAGTTAGATGCTGGAAAGGTAAGTATGTAAGTTTTAATTTTTATTTCTAACCATTGAATGTTAGAGGTAACTACACAAGGAAGGAAGGTGCAAGGAACTGATCCAAGGCTAAATAGATGGATAGGTTTATTCATCTACTAGCTATAAATCCTAGGGTATGGCTAGTAGGAGTAAAGTCATTGTTAGGGTATGAGTTGATTTTCGGAAGGCAATAAGAGGACCCGAGCAATAGGAAGGACTATCTTGAACACGGGATAGCTGGTGACTTATGGTCATCATCTTGAGATTAAGTGGAGTTGAGGGTCATTGAGTTTACTTGTGGAAGAAGAGAGACTCGACTAGCAACACTAGAATAGTAGGTAATGGATGAAGTCCTAAGTAGAACCAAGGACACTATGGTGATTGTTCAACGCTTTATGTTTGTGCTAGTAAGTCAGTGGAACATTGAACTATGAGGTTGAAAATGACCAGGTGATTCCAGAAAATGGTTGTTTTACCTTAGCCCTACAGGGTAGTGTCTGAGGAACGCTCATAAGGGAATGTTTACTATGACCAATTGAGAGTCCACTCACAAGTAACCACAAGCTGAAGTAATCTCTAACCTAGTTAAGTGTCATACATAGTAATCAAAGTGCTAGGTCTAGTATAGGTTCAGTTGTGCTTAAGCATCTGTTTTGTGACTCCGGTTGTAGTTGTGTTTTCCATAGTGAAGAAAAGTTAAAGGTTGGAACCCTAGTCAACAAGGATATTGGTTTAGCTAGTAAAAGCCCAGAGTTAGAGCATTTCATGTGACCCTAGTGCCTTCAAAAGGAAGCGCTCATGATCTAGAAGATTGGTCAAGGCTAAGGGGTAGGTTCACAACTGCAAGAAGTAAAACTAGTCCCAAGGTGTGTAGTGCAGTGCACTAAGTGCGGTTATAGTGGACGAGCCAACCAAGTGATTTTTCATTGCCAACAACCTCTTGATTGTTACTTAAAGTCAGTTTTCCCATTAAGTAAAATAAGTGGACATGGTGAAGTTATGGGTACATGGAAGGTGGATATGGTTCATTATAACCATAGTTTAGGCATGGAGCGGTTGTCATGGAGATGCTTGTTAGTGTTAGAGGCTAGGAGGCCTAGGATGTTGTCGAGGGGTTGAGTAAGAAGGGAAGTATGTTGGAGTCTAAGAAAGGGGGTTGAGGTGTATAGTCAACTACTAAGCCAAAGATACCTAGGTTGGCCCATAAAGTAGTGGTACCTTGTCACTCAGCTAAGGGCCCCATAGGTACTTAACACATGGGGTAGGTTTGGTGGTTAAAAAGCTAATGCACTAGGGATGAAACCAAAGAGCTAATCTTGCACGTGTAAGGTATTGGGCTTTGAGTGCATGGAATTGAAGGGATTGAGTATGTAGGCTACGGGCTCTACGGATACTCCAATTCAAAAAGCTAAACCATCAAGGCCTTCATCTTGAGTAGCATGTTAGTTGTTTTATCATCGGGTGTTGGGAGGGTTAACCCGATAGGGGCATGGATGATGCCTAAGGGCTACTAGCTACTTGGAGGTCTTGGCACTTGCACTAGAAAAGTTTACTCTAGTAGGCATGCGAGTGTAATAGAGATGAGAATAGTGAGGGTAGTAAGATCATGATGCTCGAACAATGTGTTGGTACCTACCTAGTGCACCGGTATGCCTGATGCATAGTGACCATCCAAGGGGGGCATTTGAAGACTTGTGTTTTAGGGTAGGCTGGGACATTCAACTCACGATAGTTCACTCATTTGGAAAAGCCCTAGAGTATAGTGGAGCTTCGAGCAGCGTATGCCTTATGGCCTTATTAATGTATGTGGTGATGCCATAGTACACTAGTGACCCACTTAGTCTTTTGATCGTTAAGAGTTCTCACGTACCAAACCTAGAGTAAGGAACTAATTGTGTGAGAGTTAGTGGACAACTTTCATACATGTTAGGCTAGCTTACAACAAGAGGTTCAGTAAATGAGCATGGGTGCCAAAACTGGAGTGCAACTTATCCAGTGTGAGTGTTCTCAGACAAGTTTAACTTGTTAAGTTAGCTTATACTAATAGCATCTATGACACGGCCTTCCTTGGCCCCCACCCAGGAAGCCTATGAGAGCTAGTCTCACGGTGGTTGCAATTGGAAATTTGTATATGTGTGCGGATTAAAATCTTGTGATACTAGTTGATTAACCTAGAATATGCAAAATGCATGCTCTTCATGCTTTGACTTGAATTAACAAAATTTCATAAGACATTGACTAGGCCAAAATATTTCCAAAGAAAATAAGTTCAAACAGCCAAAGCATAAAAAATCAACATTTATGTGAGTTTACTACACATAAACATCTATGTGGGAGCATTCACACATAAAGTAGACTAATCCCTCACCCAAGAGCAACCCTAGAGTTTAGGACTCCTCAAAACATAGACAATGGAGGCAAGTAAAGGTACTTTATATACAAGCCTCAACTGAGATCTTCTTGAACTAACTCCCACCTTGGATGCAACTCCCAGTGGCGAGTCACAAAACTCAATGTCCACGTGGTGCTAGGCTCTGCAACCAAAGGAAGGCTGTAGTTAGTATTGTTACTTAGCCAACAAGTTACCTATGTAGGCTAGAACCATAGAGATTCTCAGGTACAATACCTACAAAAAAAGCCACTACTGTGATAACCCTCAGCGGTTACCCAGCCCAACAACTTCAAAATCTACACAACATAACTAGGGAGTGAGAATTAAAAAATTCTCAGTAAGGGTCTTCGCTGTACCTGCAAGAAAATTACTGGGGACAACACATATGATAACATATGTAACCTTTCGTGAGTTTATACAGCTTGGGGGTCTAATATATGCATATATCTAGGTCCCTTGAGACCTCTCCTCATCCTGATCGTTGAACTGCAAGGCATTGCCTTGTCCTCTAGCAAACTTAACCTGCCAGCCTAACTAGTGATAAATCATCAGTTGAACCTCTCCAATTTATGTTGTGCAGGACCATTATGGTGGGACTCTTATAGACTAGGCCAGAAAGACCTTATAGGCTAGGTGCGCTAAGGTTTCACCTTGCAAGCTCGTGGCTAAATGCATGGCTAGGCTAGCAAGGGTTCTAAACCTTTCACCCAAACTAGCGATACCTAGTTGTGATACTTTGTAAACTGGTTTTCTTGCTTATGGTACAAGTAACCATAAGGCCTCACAAATTCAAGAAAACTCCTAGGTCATAAAGGACTTTTGAAAGTCTCGAAGTACCCCCGGAATGCTTAGACCACAAGGTTCCCTAAGAACCCCCTTGGGTCTCCCCTTGATCTTCCTAGCAAAACTTGAAAAATTCAGCTAGCAAGCCTGTAATGATGCGTTTCCATAGTTGTCAATGTTTTGCCAACTTTCCAGCACTGGCGATGCATCATGGGCAATGGTACAAAGCTGGCGACACGTCGCCAATCTACAAAATGATAGAATTTTCCCAGATTTTGCTGCTATGAGCTTTGGACACTTACCAAATGTATCAAACATGCTTGGTTAGCATCCAAACTTCTCATACATGTAGAACATGTTACATAGATCCCAACCAACTATCACAAGCCAATCTAGGATGCATTATAACATCATCCCAATCATCATAAACCTGAGAGTCCATCATAATTCAACCTTGCCCACTAACTAATGCAAATAATAGAACTACTCAAATTCATCAAGTAAACTTATTCCAATAGCATTAATTGAACTAAAAAGCACAACTCCCTTACCTCAACTTCACAAGCAAGCAAGAAACAAGTAACTCTTCCTCAAAAATTGAAGTTCTACAAGCTCAACCTAGTTCCAAGCAAATATAGGCACCAAACATCAAATTCTTGCTTTCTAACCAAAACCCAAGCTCCTAACAAACCAATAAACATGAAATCAATCAAGAACACATTGGTTACCTCGTACTAAAAAAAGGGGAAGGGAGAAAACATGCTTTTATGCTTGAAATGAGCTCCCAATGGCTTATCTACTTATGATGGCTTCTCTTTTCACCAAGAAGCTTTATTTCAAGCTTAATTGGGTGGGAAAATGAGGGTGGAGAGCATGAACTCGTGTTTTTGGCATCCGGTCCTCCATTTTTCCCTCTTATAACACTATTTTCAATCTAGGCCATCAAAGTGTTAGACATGATACACTTAAGTCCCCATCTATTGGTAATCTTTGCTATTGTTGATTAATCTTTGTTTTTGTCATCAAGTTTGGGTTGAGGTTAGAAGTTAGAGTATAAAACTTCATTTTAACCACTCAGGACCTAGCCTGACTTTTCAGGATGCAAAATTACCATTTTACCCCTAAACCTCATTAGCGCCTTAACCTTCTTTGAACTTAGTGAACTTTGCTAAACTTTCCTATTCTTGCTATGTAAACTTGAATTAAGGTTCCAAACTTAATTTAGATCATTTTACCTTCTTTAGACATGCTTCCCACTAGTAGGGCTACAACATTCTCCCCTCCTTCTGGAATTTGCTCCCCCAAATTCCGCTGCAACTCTGGAAAAACACTAGGATATCTTTTCAGCATATCCTGCTCTATTTCCCAGGTACATTCTTCCTCACTATGGTTAGACCAAAGTATCTTAACCATGGGAATCCACTTAGTTCAAAGTTTCTTAACTTGCCTATCAAGTATTTGAATGGGTTTTTCTTCATAAGTCAAGTCTTCCTAGATGGATACCACTAAAGGATTAACTACCTTTCCTGGATCCACTGTGCATTTTTTTAGTAGACTAATGTGAAACAAGTTATGCACTTGCGATAGGTTAGGTGGTAATGCCAACCAATAAGCAACTTTCCCTATTCACTCCAATATCTCATAGGGTCCAATATGCCTAAGGGCTAACTTATGCTTTTACCCAAAATGAATAAATCCTTTCATGGGGGATACTTTAAGAAGTACTTTATCCCTAAATTCAAAGCACAAGTCTCTTCTTCTCAAATTAGCATGCTTAGTCTGCCGATCATTGGCTGCCTTAATCCATTTCTGGATTGACTTGATCTTAGCTATGGTATCAACTATGATTTTAGGACCGATAATTACCTTGTCTGTAGGGTCTATCCAACAATGCGGTGTCATACAACCTTTTCCGTAAAAACCCTCATATGGTGCCATACCTATAGTAGTTTGATGACTGGTATTATAAGCAAACTCAATGAGTGGTAAAGGTTGATCCCAATCACCTCTGAAATCAATAGCACACATACATAACATATCCTCCAAAGTTGGCGTCACTTTCTCAGATTGCCCATAAGTTTCATGATAGAAAGTAGTACTTAGACTAACCTTGCTTCCCAATGCCTCCTGGAAAGCATTCCAAAATTGTGACACAAACCTAGGCTCTCTGTCAGATATAATCTAATTTGGTATACCATGGAGTCTCACAATCTCCTTAAGGTACAATTGAGCCAACTTCTCCAATGTATAAGTGATCTTAATAGGTGTAAAGTGTGCTAACTTCGTCAGTCGATCAACCACAACCCATATAGCATCGTGCTAACTCTCGATGTTTGGCAATCCTACTAGCAAATCCATAGTAATGAACTCCTACTTTCTCATTGGAAGAGGTAAACTCTGAAGTGTACCTGCTGGTTTCTAATGATCAGCTTTAACCATTTGGCATGTCAAACACTTTGCCACATGTCCTCCTACATCCCTTTTAAGTCCTGGCCACCAAAAATGCATCTTCAAATCATGATACATCTTACTAATGCTTGGGTGAACATTCAAAGTATTACTATATGCCTCCTGTAGGACTTGCTACCTAAGTCCATCCACATTCGGTACATAGAGACGATCTCCGTAGTGTAGTGTCTCGTCCTTGTATTGGAATTCTTTCTTCATAGTTCCAAACTTTGCTTCTCCTGAAATTTTCTTCAACAATGGATCTTTCATTTGATCATCCTTAACTTTGGCTAACCAAGCTGATTGTATTTCCAAAATGTAGACTATGGATTTCTTTTGGATTTTCAAAAATTCATACAAAGCCGAGAAATAATGCCCCAAAGCTTATTCTGGGGAATTCATAGCCTGATCCTTGGATAGGATCACTCCTGTATATTTTGCACTCAATGCATCTACTACAACATTTCCTTTCCTAGCACAATATTTGATTGAACAATCATAATCTTTTCTATATACAACCCACCAATGTTGCCTCATGTTCAAATCTTTCTATGTAAATAGATATTTCAAACTTTTATGATCGGTGAAGACCCTAAACGACCTCCCCATCAAGTAATGCCTCCATAGCTTAAGTGCAAAAATTACTGCTGCTAGCTCAAGATCAGGAATAGGGTAGTTCAACTCATTGGGCCTTAACTATTTTGAACCATAGGTGATCACTTGACTTTCTTGCATCAGTATACACCCTAGACCAGAACCCGATGCATTAGTGTACACTGTAAAAGCCTTGTTCGGATATGGTAGAATGGGTATCGGTGCACTAGTCAATATTTTCTTCAACTCCATGTGAGCTTCCTCACAATTCAGTGTCCATTCAAACTTTTGAGTTTTCTTGGTCATGGTCGTTAATGGTGTAGCTATCATAGATAACTTCTCTATGAATCACCTGTAGTAGCCTGCCAAGCTGAAGAAACTTCTTACTTCTGTAACTATAGTCGGTCTTTTTCAGGATCAACTAACAGACCTTGAGCACTGATGATGTGCCCCAAAAATTGAATCCTTTTAGACCAAAAATCACACTTAGACAACTTTGCATAGTACTGATTATCCTTCAGCACTTGCAAAATTGTCTTAAGGTGCCTCTCATGTTCTGAAGAAGACTGTGAATACACCAAAATGTCATCAATGAAAACTTCAACAAACTGATCCAAAAATGGTCTAAAATTTGATTCATTGCATCCATAAATACCGTTGGAGCATTAGTCACACCGAAAAACATAACTGTATATTCATAGTGCCCATACCTTGTTCTGAAGGTAGTTTTCGGGATGTCTTCCTCCTTAACTCTTATATGAAAATATCCAAACCGGAGGTCAATCCTAGAAAATACCTTTGCTCCTTTGAGTCTATCGAACAGATCACTAATTCTAGGAAATGGATACTTATTCTTGACTGTTACTACATTCAACTTTCTATAGTTGATGTACAATCTAAAAGTTCCATCCTTCTTATTCACAAATAACACCGGGGCTCCCCATGTTGATACACTAGGCCTTATAAAGCCTTTCTTTAACAGTTCTTCCAACTACTTCTTTAACTCATCCATCTCAGGAGTTGACATTCTATAAGGTGGTATTGAAATTGGTTCAATCTCAGGCTAAAGATGGATTGCAAACTCAGTATCCCTCCTGGGTGGTAACCCAAGTAACTCTGTTGGAAACACTTTAGGAAACTGATTGGCTACAGGAATCTTTTCAAGTTCCTCCTCTGTGGCCACCCCATTCAATGACTAATACTCTTCTTTGCTAACTATGGGGATGGTTCCATAAGTCTAAGATGTAAACTTTTAGCACTACAAGCTAATCCTTTTGCGCAAGTCACTCTAGCTCCCTGAGCATCTGGGATGTCAACTGAGTGATTCGCACAGTCAATCTGTGCCTTTTGCTTGCTTAGCCAATCCATTCCCAACACTAGGTCATAAGACCTCAATTCTATCACCTATAACTCACAACAGAAATTATGGTTGCCTAACTACAACGGGTACCTAGTAACCCCTTCACTGGTTATAATAAAACTCCTCCCTGTAGTCCCGATGAGTCTTAACTCACTCAAGATTTCTTGCTACAATTGAAACTTATCTACCAAGGTAGATGATATCACTGAAAGAGTAGCTCTTATATCAAAAATCACTCTAAGACTACCGTTCTGAAAAGTAAAATTACCTCGAACGGTGGGTGGCTCTTTAGTCACCTGACTCGCCAGTGTGAAAACCCTTGGGTCAACTACTGTTATGGCTACATCAGGTTGATTTCCTATGGCAAGGGGTGCAAGGGGTAGGCTCCTGGGTGAACTTGGCAAAGGTCGAGCTCTGGGCATTCCTTTACCCAATGTCCTTTTTGACCACAAATATTGGAAATATTAGTTCCCAAGGTGCGTGGCCTCGTGCCATGGAATCGTCTACACTTAGGACATAAACACATTTTTTTCTCTTGAAGGGACCTTATCTTTCAACCATCAATCACTTATCAGCACTATTTCCTAGGTTGGCTGGTCCAACCTCCACATTTTTGCTAGGTTCCCTTGAATCCTCAAATTCCCTTTCTAAGGCTAATGCCTTCTGAACCAGTTGGCGATAACTCTTGATGTCCATTATTGCCATATACCTCTGAAGCACGGGTTTAAGACCTCAAAAGAATTTCTTGGCCTTCAACTCACCATTACCAACCATGTAAGGAGCATACCAAATGAGTGAATTGTAACACTGCTCGTACTCTCACACAGACATCTCTCCTTGCACTAGATTCTCAAACTGGATCCTCCTTTAATCCAGTGTAGCTTTACTAATATATTCTTGTCGAAATTTCTTCTAAAAGTTTGACCACTTGAGCATCTTCTTCTTGCGCTCTGGTCGAGTACCATTACTTTCTCTTAGCATCTCCATCACATCATCCCACCATAAACTAGCCCTCCCTCTAAAAAATAAAGGTACTAAGGCCATACTTTGTTCGAACTCATAACCTCCACAGGTGAAAAGTTGATTCATCCTGAATAGCCAATCTTCTGCTTGATCGGGATCACGTATCCCATCAAAACTCGATGGTTCAATAGTCTTAAACTTTTCCAATAACCTCATTTGATGTGGGGTGTCTCCCCTCCTTGGAGCCTCCATAGTCTCTAGCTCCTCCCCCTCTTCATGAACATGTTTTCTCCGTTCATGAGCCCTAGGCACTTGCTGCTGCTTAGCATGCCTTTACTTTTGGACAACTTCTTTGTCCTCATAATCTTGAAACAACTCAGTCATGATGGTAGTCATACCCTATGCTACTTAGATCATAGTCTGAAATAAGCCCTGAAGCACCCTAGATATCTCATCCAGCCTTGCCATAATTGGGTCACTAGAACCTTCAACAGGTTCTCTAGCTCCTCGCAAAGCTCCCAACCTAGTGTCAACCATAGCAACCTACAACCAAAGCCAGACAACAATCCCCAGATGTTGTTCAGTACTAACCAAATTAGCACATGGACTTCCCAAAACTAGATCTCAGTTTTAGCCTCCAATACCAATGAAGTGAGCTTTAAGCTCCGATACCAAAAACTGACACGGCCGTCATTGGCCCTTGCCGAGGAAGCATGTGAGAGCTGGTCTCACGGTGGTTAGAATAGGCTAGTTGTATATGTGTGCGGATTAAAATCCTGTGATACTAGTTGATTAACCTAGAATATGCAAAATGCATGTTCTTTATGCTTTGACTTGAATTAAATAACTTTCATAAGACATTGACTTGGCCAAAATATTTCCAAAGAAAATAAGTTCAAATAGGTGAAGCATGCAAAATCAACATTTATATGAGTTTACTACACATAAACAACTATGTGGGAGTATTCATACATAAAATATACTAATGCCCTCACCCAATAACAACCCTAGAGTCTAGGACTCCTCAAAACATAGATTATGGAGGTAGCTAAGAGTATTATATATACAAGCCTCAACTGAGATCTTCTTGAACTAACTCACACCTTGGATGCAACTCCCAGTGGCGAGTCACAAAACTCTTTGTCCATGTGGTGCTAGGCTCTGCAGCCAAAGGAAGACTGTAGTTAGTACTGTTACATAACCAACAAGTTACCTATGTAGGCTAGAATCATTGAGATTCTCAAGTACAATACCTGCAATAAAAGCCACTACCGTGATAACCCTCAGCGGTCACCCGACCTAACAACTTCAGAATCTGCACAACATAACCAGGGAGTAAGAATTCAGAAATTCTCTTAAAGGGTCTTCACTATACCTGCAAGAAACTTACTAAGGACTCTATATATGATAACATATGTTACCTACTATGAGCTAATATAACTTAAGGGTCTAATATATGCATATATCTAGGCCCCTTGAGACATTTCCTCATCTTGGTCCTTTAACTACAAGCCATTGCCTTGTCCTCTAGCAAGCTTAGCTTGCCAGCCTAACTAGTGATAAATCACCAATTGAACCTCTCCCGTTTATGTTGTACAGGGGCATTATGGTGGGACTATTGTAGACTAGGCCATAAGACCTTGTAGGCTAGGTGTGCTAAGGTTTCACCTTGCAACCTCGTGGCAAAATGCACGGCTAGGTTACCAAGGGTTCTAAACTTTTCACCCAAGCTAGTGATACCTAGTTATGATCCTTTGTAAACTAGTTTTCTTGCTTATGGTACAAGTAACCATAAGGCTTCACAAACTCAGCAAAACTCCTAGGTCTTAAAGGAATTTTGAAAGTCTTGAAGTACCCCCATATACTTAGACCCCAAGCTACCCTAAGAACCCCTTTAGGTCTCCCCTTGACCTTCCTAGCAAAACATGGAAAATTTAGCTGGCATGCTTGTGGCGATGTGTTGGCATAGTTGTCGACATTCTACCAACTTTCCAGCATTGGTGACACATCATGGGCAATGGTACAAAGCTGGCAACATGTCACCAATCTGCGAAAATGCAGAATTTTCCCAGGTTTTTCTGCTATGAACTTTGGACACTTACCAAACATATCAAACATGTTCGGTTAGCCTCCAAACTTCTTATACATGTAAAACATGTTACATAGATAACAACTAACTATCACAAGCCAATCTAGGATGCATTATGACATCATCCCAATCATCATAAACCGCATAGTCTACCATAATTCAACCTTGCCCACTAACTAATGCTATTGCTAGAACTACTCAAATTTGTCAAGTAAAATCATTCCAATAGCATTAATTGAAGTCAAAAACTCAACTCCCTTACCTCAACTTCACTTCACAAGCAAGAAACAAGTAACTCTTCTTCAACAATTCGAGTTCTACAAAGCTCCACCTAGTTCCAAGCAAATATAGGCACCAAACATCAAATTCTTGCTTTCTAACCAAAACCCAAGCTCCTAACTAACCAATAAACATGAAATCAATCAATAACACATTGGTTACCTCATACTAAAAATAGGGGATGTGAGAAAACATGCTTCCAAGCTCCAAAACTATGGTTTTATGCTTGAAATGAGCTCCCAATGGCTTATACACTTATGATGGCTTCTCTTTTCACTAAGAAACTTTGATTCTAAGCTTAATTGGGTGGAAAATGAGGGTGGAGAGGATGAACTCGGGTATTAGACATGATACACTTAAGTCCCCATCTTTTGTTAACCTTAGCTATTCTTGATTAATCCTTGTTTATTTCATCAACTTTGGGTTAAGGTTAAAACTTAGATTATAAAAATTCGTCTTAACCACTTAGAACCTAGCCTAGCTATTCAGGATGCAAAATTAACATTTTGCCCTTGAACCTCATTTAGCACCTTTACCTTTTTGGAACTTAGTGAACTTTAGTAAACTTTCTTATTCTTGCTATGTAAACTTGAATTAAGCTTCCAAACCTAATTTAGAACATTATACCTTCTTCAAGCATGCTTCCTACTAGTAGGGCTATAACAATCTGGCATAGAGGAGTGAGTGAAGTAGGTTTGTTGGTGTCGAGCTCTCAGTAAGATCTTATCAGTATAAGCTTAGTGGACAACCTTCTAAATGCTTGTTAAGCTATCTTGCACAAGATTTGTTATAGTCCTCCTAGAGGAACGCTCGGTTGGTAAGGTAAGTACATAAATCCATAGTTTAAATGTATTGATTAAAGGTGAATTAGCGAGATCAAGTAAGTTATCTAATGGATAGATGGTTCCTAGTTTAATTTGGAAACTAAGGCCACTAGGGGCAAAATGATCATTTTGTACCTCAAGGTGATATGTTTGTTATTTAAGCTAATAAATTGACCTTTTGGACCTAAGTGACAAGAAACCAAAGAGTTGGATGAAATTGCCAAGTTTTATGACACTATTTGAGCATCGGGGTCTTTTTGGCAAAAGTAAAGAAGTTGATGGGTTTAAGTGAGAAGTTGGCTATTTAAACCATTTTGAAGATTTTGGTAGTCATTATTCATCATCCCCGACCTCCCAAACCTGTAGCTCTCCTCGTTCTCTCAAATTCCATAGCCAAATCTCACCCAAAACATCAATTCTTGGTGGAAATTGAAGTGTCATGAAGAACCCAAGTGGAAAAAAGTTTGTTTTTGCATGGGTTGCTTGGTTTGATATTGTGAGCTATGGAAGCTCTAAATTCAGCTGGGACTTGTTGTTCTTTGATTGTTCTTGGTTTCTTGAGCTTCCATGAGCTTGGTTCTAGTTAGAATAAGCTTGAATTGGTGCCTTATAAGTTGAATTTGCTTGGAACCATAGGAAACGTTAGTGGAGCCTTGCACTTGAAGCTTGAAACTTTTGGTGCTTGATTCTTGCTAGTTTTTATGTAATTGAGTAAGGGATTTATGATTCAAGGATAATTAATAACATCCCTAGATCATTTGCTTGTTAAATTCAAGTAGTTTAATTAATGGCATTAGTTGGTGGATGGTGATGAACATCTTGGACTAGTGAGTTTTTTAGGATTTGTATGGTGTTTATGGACACCATAGGATTGGTTTGAATGGTGCATTATGGGCTCTGCAATGTGTACTACACGTATGTGAAGTTCAAGGCTATCCATGCATGCTTGATATGTTTGGAAAGTGTTCAAATTCATAGCAGCAAAACTGGAAATTTTCTAGGTATTTCACAAGTTTGGTGACACATTGCCAATACATACCAGTTCCCACAACACGTCCCCAATACCTCAGAAATTGGCAAAACATCAACAACTGTGGTGACGCATCGCCAAGACCGCATTTAACATGGTCGTCCTTGGCCCCTGCCCAGGAAGCCTGTGAGAGCAGGTCTCACAGTGGTTGCAATTGGCTACCTGTATATATGTGTGGATGAAAACTTCATGATACTAGTTGATTAACCTAGAATATGCAGGATGCATGCTCTTCATGCTTTGACTTGGATTAAAAAAACCCATAAAACATTAACTTGGCTAAGAGATTTCCATAGAAAATAAGTTCAAATAGCCAAAGCATACAAAATCAACATTTATGTGAGTTTACTACACATAACAACTGTGTGCAAGCATTAATACATAAAGTAGACTAATGCCCTCACCCAAGAGTAACCGTAGAGTCTAGGACTCCTCAAAGCATAGATCATGGAGGCTACTAAGAGTACTATATATACAAGCCTCTACTGAGATCTTCTTGATCTAACTCCCACCTTGACCGCTAGTCCCAGTGGCGAGTCTAAAAAATCCTTGGTCCAAGTGCTACTAGGCTCTGCAGCTAAAGGAAGACTCTAGTTAATACTGTTACTTGACCAACAAGTTACCTATGTAGACTAGAATCATAGGAATTTTCAAGTACAATACCTGTACAAAGGCTATTACCGTGATAACCTTCAGCGGTTACTTGGCCCAACAACTTCAGAATCTTCACAACATAACTAGGGAGTGAGAACATAAACATTCTCAGTAAAGGTCTTCATTGTGTTAGTGTTGTGCCTAAAAGTCAATCATGAGATGATTGTATTTTTTGCACAATGAGCCATGATATTTTATTAAGGCATTAATCCAGCAATTATGTTTCTTGTTTTGTTTCTGCGTAACGTAATAAACATAATTGTAACCCTAGAATAATGATATTCTCAAACGTCCCTGGTCTAGTATTATTGTGGAGCGGGTTGCAATAATACATAACGACTAGCATATGTAGAGACTAATATGAGATATGTAGTCTACATATGGGTACAACTTGGAGAACTTGTGTACTGGACTGACCCACCATGAGAACACTAAATGGATCGTTATATGAGTGTCATAAGTGATTCTCATAGTGATCATGGTATATGTAGTCCTTCGACCTAAGATCATCAAGGTTCTCTACATGTGAGTCACAAAGTTTGATACTTTCCTTTGTTGCTCGTAACTGAGTGAACTTGTAGGAGGTCATTGGGTATGCGGAGGGATTTGTATGATCAAGATGTGATTTGTCCCTCCTATGTAATGGGAGTGATATCTTTAGGCCCCTTGATAGAGTGAGACTTAGAAAAATGCATGGCCAGGCTCGGATGAGTTGATATACGACATCAATGTCATTAGTTTAAGTTGGTCTACTCGGTAATCAAGAAACCAAAGATTGGGCTATATGAGAGTGACATATTCCATGTCTCGTGTTTAGTCTTGATATCTTGGACAAAAGGACAATAGCATATGTTGTTGATGATCACAAAGGTTTAGTCGAATCAGCGACAATCTTGTCACTTGGGTAGCAATGATGTGTTGCTAGACACCGCTCATTGCTTATGATCATAAATGTGATTTATGATCATTGCCAACGTGGTAAGAACCTACTGGGTCACACACATAGAGCTATTTGGATCATTAGAGTGCATGGGCTAATAATTTGGGTTTTGGTTTCACAATAATTTCATATTAATAATGGGCCCAATAGTTGAGCCATTATTAAGCTTGAAATTAGAGCCTAATTGGATTAGGGCTTTGAAACCCATTAGGCCTAGAAGTTGAGTCTCACAATAAATACAACTTTTAGTGAGAAATTTGCAGGTCTCCTTACCCTAGCCTCCCAAAAGGACAGCCGCAATCTTCTCTTGCAATTCCTTGGAGGACGCAGGCTAGCACTGCGAGCGCAAGAGAAACGCATCTACCGGGACGTGGTGGAAGCGTGGTGATCCCGAGAGGCTTGTGTGGATACCATAAAGAGCTTGAACATGTCAACTGTTTAGGTTTTTTTATTTGACTCTACAGTTGAGTGAGAGATCTCAACTGAAAATTAGGTATGAAAATTTTGGAACACCCAGTTTACCCCGTTTCACTTAGATCCTGGAGGGTTTCGGTTAAATTCCACTGTACTGTTTGGCTCCCGAAACCCAACAGATGCTCATCGGCATCTTCACTGTATGGCATGGTGAACCTGGAAGGGACTTCCGGTAAGGGAGGAACGTCTGAAGAAGGGGCTTTCTGGGAGAGATTCCCAGAAATGCTCAAAAAACAAGGGTTAGGAGGTCCCCGGAGAGCTTTTCCGGGGTAGGAGACTCCGACTCCCAAGTCAGTATTTAGTGAGATGGAGAATTGTAAGAATAGAAGGTATGTTTTTGCTTAACAGTCCACCCACCTATTGAGGCCATTTCCCAGATATTTATAGGAGGATGCAAGGAGAAATCCGCCTGAGATAGCCTGCTCAGATCATGACACGTGTTCGGTTGGATGAAGTCCATACCTTCAGGAATGGGAACCTCTAGCCGGCTATAGGCCATCTTGTCCAAGAGCCGGGGCCGTAGTAGGTCTGCGTGTCAAGGCATGTCCGAGGCCGGCGTGTTAGGATGCGTACGAAGGCAGTGTGTCGAGGGCTCCTTAACCATTTTTGTCATATTCTCAAGATCCCTTCGGTAAAAGAGACCCTTCCGGAATAGGAGGGCTTTTCCCCGAGGTCGCTTTGATCATCCGTGCGTCCCCTTGGCATGGATGATCCCTTTCAGGGGTGTCTTCCCCTGTCGGAGGAGGTGAGTCTTACTTCTCTGAAGCTGGTTAGGTCATCCTGCCGATGATGGAATTGTACCGTATTCCCGAGGTTGGTGACCTATTTCGAGGTTAGGTCACTCCCCGGTGATGATGGATCACCGAGGTCTATTGTTCGAGGTATCTAACTTCCCGAGGTTGGTGCTCTATTCCTCGGGGGTGACGCCCACCTTTACCAAGGGCGGTGCGCTGCCCGAGCTTATAGGTTTGAAGGGCAACAACGCTTTGGCTATCACATATGTAACTAGGTTCCTTGAGACCTCTCCTTATCCTAATCCTTGAACCACAAGGCGTTGCTTGTCCTCTAGCAAGCATAGCTTGCCAACCTAACTAGTGATAACTCGCCAGTTGAACCTCTCCGTTATTATGTTATACAGGGGAATTATGGTGGGACTATTGTAGACTAGGCCATAAAGACCTTGTAGACTAGGTGCACTAAGGTTTCACCTTGCAACCTCATGGCTACCGGCTTGGATAGGTCGCGAAAGGGTTGAAACCTTTCACCTTAGCTACTGGTACTTAGTTGTGAATCTTCGTAAGCTAGTTTTCTTGCTTTTGGTACAAGTAACCATAAAACCTCATAAAACTCAAGAAAACTCCTAGGTCTTGAAGGACTTTTGGAAGTCTTGGAGTAGCCCCAGAATACATAGAACCCAAGGTACCCTAAGAACCCCTTTAGGTCTCCCCTTGACCCTCTTAGCAAAACTTGGAAAATTTTGCGAACTTGCTTGTGGCGACGCGTCACCACGGTTGGCAATGTTTTACCAACTTCCTCCGATATTGGCGACTTGTCACCACAGTTGGTAACATTCTACTGACTCTTTCTGGGATTGGTGACGCATCGTGGACAGGAGGACGAAAGCTGAATTCTCACGCATTTTGCTGCTATGAACTTTGGACACCTCCCAAACATATCAAACATGCTTGGAATGCCTCCAAACTTTACATACACGTAAAACATGCTGCACAGATCACCACAATTCAACCATATCCTCTAACTAATGCTATTGCTAGAATCACTCAATTTTTTGAAGCAAACTCATGCCAATAACATTAATTGAACTTCAAAACATAACTCCCTTTCCTCAACTCCAAGTAACAAGCAAGAATCAAACTCTTTTCCCATCCACTAAGCTCACCAAAGTACCACCTAAGTTCCAAGCAAAACAAAAGCACCAAGCATCAAATTCTTGTTTCCTAACCAAAACCCAAGCTCCTAACCAACCAATAAACATGAATTCAATCAAGAACACATTGGTTACCTCGTCCTAAAAATAGGGGATGGGAGAACACATGCCCCCAAGCTCCAAAACCATGGTTTAACACTTGAAATGGGCTCCCAATGGTCTATATACCTTTGATGGCTTCTCTTTGCACCAAGAAACTTGGATTTCAAGGTCAATTAGAAGGCAAAATGAGGGTGGAAAGGATGAACACGAAATTGTGGCAACCAACCCCCACGTTCCCTTCTTATAATCCTTTCTTAACACAAAAGCCACAAAAGTATTAGACTTAATACACTTAAGCCCCCATCTTTTGGTAACTTAGTTATTCTTGAATAATCCTTGTTTATTTCTTCAAGTTTCGGTTAAGGTTGAAAGTTAAGTTATAAAACTTCATTTTAACCACTCAGGACCAAGCCTGGCAATTCAAGATGCAAAATTACCATTTTGCCCCTAATCCTCATTTAGTCACTTAATTTCCCCGGAACTTAGAGAACTTTGATAAACTTTCTTATTCTTGCTATGTAAACTTGAATTAAGGTTCCAAACTTAACTTAAAACACTTTACCTTGCTCAAGTATGCATCCCACTAGTAGGGGCACAACAGCATTGACACCTGGTTTTGTTTTCTTCATAACTTTTCGCTCGGGTGTCCGATTAAGGTGATTCAAGATTTCGCACAAAGCTAAGAGGGAGTACTATCACCTACATGCCTTCAATGCACTTAATCCTAGTTTTAGAGTTATTTCAAGTCAAAGTGAAGGTAAGTTTTAAAGGCATGTTTGGCCACAATAGAGCACCATTAGTTGGGTGCATGGTTTAGTACCATCAAAAGCCTAATTAAGACTTTGGATTTGAGGCTATGATGTGAAAACTGTAGTGCACCTAGTTGGGGTTCTGAAGAACTTAGTGAATGAGTCCAACCTTGATCATTACTACTCCACTAGTGTGAACCAAGTAATCGTGGATAAGGGACCACCATGGATGAAGGCTTAGTTCACTTGTTGCCTAGCCAAGCTATGCCTTGAGGTACAAGTGGAAGCCTAGTTCATCATTGGTAGGTTAAATGGGTGAAGGCAGAGTACACAAGTGACCTAGTCAAGTCTTAAGACTTGGGGCACTATATGGAGGCCTAGTACACCTACTAGATTTCTTACAGCGCAAGCATAAAGCATCCACCATGTTCACCTGCACAACAACTAAGGGAAGGCTACGTTACTGCGTCAGTCAGTAAGCTAAGGCTTACTAGGAGCGAGTTAGTGGCCAAAACTCACTAGGCACGGAGTGACGCCCTATGAAGAGGACTAGGATGAGGAGAGGTCTAGGTATATGTGCATATATTAAACCCTCAGGCTATATGAGCTCACAACAGGTTACACATGTTCTCATATAAGGAGTCCTTAGGATTTTTGTTGCAGGTTGAAGACCCCTTATTGAGAATCTTTGATTCTCACTCACTTACTTTTTGTTGTGCAGTTTTGGGCATCGTTGAGCCAGCAACCATTGAGGGTTGTTGAGCTAGGCTTGTTACCACTACACAAAAATGGGAGAATTACAAGTATGGCATAATGGTCAAAAAGCCATTATATTATGTAATTCTCTTCATAGTGATTGATGTGTGAGGGGTAAAAGGTAGTATGAATACCTCCTTAAAAGTTTTTCAAGTTTGTAACTTGGCCCCCAAGAGAAGCCTTAAGGATTACTTGTTTGTCAAGCAGCCTATCAACTTTTTGGTAAGATTTTGGAAATTCAGGTGCTCAATTGGAAAACTCTCATAAAGGAGATTTGGAGAGTTATAAGAATCATGTGAATGGTATAAAAGTGCTATTGGAGGACCAAATTGCTCATGAAAGGCAACTAAAGAAAAAGAAAACCCAAAAAGGCACAAAGGACCTAAGTGTTCTAATGTAGGCCATAGGATGTGTATGTTTTTTATTTAAGTTAAATGAAGCAATTTGGAGTTTTCCCACCATGGGGGAGGCAGGCAAGACTTGATAAATGGGTCAATAATGTTGTGCACATGTGTACCAATGTGTTTAAGACAAATAAACCATAATTAGTGAGAAGGAAAATGACATAAAGCAAAGTTAAGCTTGTTAAGTGTGTTTTGTGCCCTTAAGCTCATTTAAGCCCATTTAAGTGGCCAAGTCACTTATCTCTCTCCCATTTTAATCCTGATTTAGCCCAATAACATAGCCACACTTCCTACATAGCCACCACACCATCAAACTTGCAATTGATTAAAAAGGAAGGCAAAAGGAAGCAATTGGAAGCAAACTATAGCTATTTCTTGGATACTTCAAGGATGAAGGTTGATTTTTAGCCTACCAACTTTGGTAAGGGTTCCCTTGCTCTCATGGGTTGTTTTCTATATGTTCAAGCAACCATTGAGCTAGGGCTAAGCTTGGAAGAGAGCCATGAGCTTGATGAACCAAGGTTAGTGAGGGGAGTGCACTTATTATAGGTTTTGTGACCTAGTGTGAAGTGCTCAAAGATGGCAGTCAAATGAGGGTTTCTAGAGCCCAAAGTTAGTACTAAATAGTGTTAAAATCCCCCTAAGACCAAGAATTATCTTGAGGAGGGCTGGCATAGTGATTTGGTTATGCTTATTATGTGTTTTTGTGGACTAACCTATGGTATACATTGTTGCAGCATTTCATGTGTTTGTTGGTTGTGAATGGCTGCTACATTTGGTTGCTATATCTTGTATATAAGCATTGTGGTTTTTCTGTTTTAGTGTCTATGGATGTAGGTTTTAATGATGGTTACATTGCCTATTGAATCCATGTGCTACCCTTACTAAGTTTCTCAGTGAAACTTACTCCCCTCAATTCTGTCATTTCAGGTCCAGCAGAAAGATCACATTCAAACTGACATTTGTAGTTTGAGTTTGAGCTAAAATTTTGGGTACATGAACTTCCATATGTCTAGTTATGACCTGGAAATTTTGGTAATTTTAGGAGCACATTTGGTATTTTTAATGGTGGCACTTATTGTGTTGTGCAGCAGCTGTCCAACATCCTGTTTCTAGAGTCCATCATGTCTCAGCCACTCCTATAACCTAGGGTGTGTATTTAGCTTAGTTAAGACCATATTGTAGTGCATGTATGCATTTACATGTAGTGTTTGTAGAATGATTCAAGTATGTGGACATTTGAGCAATGTTTTGGCTATGTATGTGATGTGGTGCAAGGCTGCCTAAGTGTGAATCATAGGCTGCTTAGTTGTAAATTCTGTTTTGGCCACATAAAGTTCCTAGTGCAAGAGTATGTAATTAATTTGTGTAACAAACATATATGGGGTAGCTTTGGAAGGCTTTCCCCTTGTTAATGAAGTGTTTGCATGGTTTGGAAAAATTATATGGGCAAAATGATCATAAAGTGACCAGAATTTTGAATCTAGAATGAAAGTTCTATATCTCCCTGAGTAGATGGAATCTTGGTATGAAATTTTGGCCATAGATACAGGATATCTATAGGTTAAACTAGGATTTGGAATTTCTAAATTTGGAGCCCTGTAGCCAAAGATATGACATTGTAAAGTTCACAAAGTTACTGTTCATTTGGTCAGAATTTTGTAACTAAGTTAAAAAATCCATAACTTGGTCCATAGGTGGGCTATTGATGTAAAAAAAAAAATTCCTTCATTTGCTCTAAGTCTCTAATTGATAATGTAGTAAAGAAAAATGGAGGTACATGGCTAGAATGATACAGTTTATTAGTGGAAGTTACAGGTGTAGTGGCTGACCACTAGAACTTAACAAGATTGCCTAATGTGTGGTGGCCAAGATTAAGACTTGTGCTAGTGTTTTCCTTCTTTGCTGCCATGGTGTACATGAAATGTGAATATGTGTGTCATGGTTGGACCAATATACATGTGTTTACATAGTGCTCAAGAGGACAACTTGGGTATGCAAACTAAGGGTAGTGTTCTGATGGCCTGCAGAACATTACCAATCCTAGGAGTCTAAATGCACAATTTTAGCACCATAATTGGACTGCCCTAGAGTGGGTAACAAGGCTTGCGAGTATGTATTTGGTTTCTTGAATCTTTATGATTCTAGTTTATGGGTTACTTGTTGGTTAAGTTATGGTACAAAGTATAGTTGTGTTTTTGACTTACAGAGGCTTGTGAAGTAGAAGGGATGGCTTATGAAGCTTGCCACTGGGAGTTTGCTCTAAGGTGGAAGCTTGGTTCTAGATCTTAATATAGTTGTTTAGTGTATAGTTTTCATATACTAGTATGCCTCCAATGGTCATGCTGAGTAGTTTACTCTAGAGTCGTTCCTGGGTGCAAGCATAGTCTACTCTTGTTTGGATGCTTCCACACAATTGATTATGTGTAGTTAATTCCACCTAATTGCTTTGAATCCTTTGATAGTTTTGATATTTTTTTTTATTAAAATATGCCATGGCAATGTTTCAAGTAGCATTTCTTTATTTTATTGATTAAGTCAAAGCATAATTTCATGCGAGATTGCATAGTAGGATTAAATAACTAGAAGCATAGTGGTTTTAAATACTATGCATGTAATCAATTAGGCACTTATGACTAGTGTGAGACAAGTCCCCATAGGCTTCCTAGGCAGGCCCACAGGGGGTCATGCCAAGATTACTCGACACAGAGTGTGGAGTTAAGGAGTGGAAGTCCCTGGACTTTCTATGACGACAGGTTAAGTAGCTAAAGATCCTTCAACAACATCCATAAGCTGGGGATAGTGAGGTATTATACCACAGTCTTCAAGAACAAGTAGAAATAAGGTGTTTCGGACTGAGTAAAGTCTAGCTAAGGTAGGGACAACAGTGAACAATAATCAGACTACAGTTGGGAGTGGGCATGAAGAATGGCATTTGTTACCACCTTGCAAAAATGGGAGAATTACAAAGTGTGGAACAATGG
Organism: Aquilaria sinensis; assembly: GCA_005392925.1. Classification (NCBI taxonomy): domain Eukaryota; kingdom Viridiplantae; phylum Streptophyta; class Magnoliopsida; order Malvales; family Thymelaeaceae; genus Aquilaria; species Aquilaria sinensis. The sequence goes on from SMDT01003296.1 coordinate 167,047, forward strand.
TAAAAAACCATTATATTGTGTAATTCTCACCATAGTGATTGAAGTGTGAGGGGTAAAGGGCTTGATCAACATCTCCTTAAAAGTGTTCTAAGTTAGTAACTTGGCCCTTAAGAAAAGCCTTAAGGATTGCTTGTTTGTCAAGCAGCCCATGGACTTTTTGTAAGGTTTGGGAAATTCACGTACTCAATTGTAAAACTCTCAAGAAATAGCTTTGGAGAGTTATGGGAAGGTTACAAATGTTATGAAAGTGCTATTGGAGGACCAAAATGCTTATGGAAGACAATTGCCGATAAACAAAAGCATAAAGGGCTTTAAGGACTTAAGTGTCCTAGTATAAGCCTATGGTTGTTTATGCTTATGACTTAAGTCAAATGGAAGCATTTTAGAGTTATCCCACTCAATAAAAGGTAGCCAAAGCAAGATAAGGATGGTCAAATGTGAGCCAAGAGATTAAGACTAAGAAACCATAGTCTTGTAGCAAGGAAAATGACATAAAGCATGGTTAAGGCTAGTTAAGTGTGTTTTGTGCACTATTATAAGTGGTTATCTTTGTCTTTATCACTCACATTTGGTCTCTTCCAGTAGAAAAAATGCAGCCCCTCCACCTCGATATTTCCTCCATAGCCACCATACCTATAAGCTTCCAATTAGTTGCAATTCCAATCAAGAAAGGGCAATTGGAAGCTATTTGGTGCTAAGACTTAAGAGTACCTAGGATCAAGCTCCAATTTTGGCTTACACTCAAGGTAAGGAGTTCTCTTCTCTCATTGACTATTTTCAACATTATTCAAACATCCATGGAGCTAGTCTTAAGTTTGGAAGAGAGCCATGTGCTTGATGAACCAAGCTTAGTAAGGGGAGTGAACTTAGTGAAGGTTTTGTGACCTAGTGTAAAGTGCACAGCGATGGAAGCAAATTTAAGGGTTTCTAGAGCCCAAAGTTAGTACTAACTAATGTTAAAACTCTCTTAAGACTAAGCTTATGCTTGAGGAGGGCTGCCTTAGTGATCTACTTGTGTTTATTACATGTTTTATGGACTAACCAATTCATATTGTTACTGCTACATATGTATGCCTGGTCTTTGTGTTTGGCTGCTGCATTTGGTTGCTCTATATTGGATATATGCATTGTGTTTTCTTTTGTTTTAGTGTCTTCAAATGTAGGTTATACCAAGGGTTACATTAGCTCAAGAGTATAAGTGTTGTTCTCACTAAGTTTGAAAATGAAACTTACTCCCCTCAAATCTACCCATTTTAGGTCTAGCAGAAAGATCATATTCAAAATGACCATTTTATTTTGAATTTGATCTAAAATTTCAGGTACTTGAACTTCCATTTATCTAGTTGTGATCTAGAAATTTTGGTGATTTTAGGAGCACATTTGGTATTTATAGTGATGGTGCTTACTGTGTTATGTAGTAGCTATCCAGCTTCCTATTTCTGGAGTGCATTGTGTCTAAGGCTCTCCTATAACTTGGATGTGTGTTTTAGCTGAGTTAAGGAAATTATGTAGTGTATGGATTCATGTACATGTAATACATGCAAATTTGAAAAAAGTATGTGAACATTTGAGGACTGTTTTACTATGTATGTGAATGTGGTGCACAAGCTGTCTAAATGTGAATGATAGGCAGCTTATTTGTAAATTTTATTTTGGCCACACAAACTTGCTAGATGCAAGAGTATGTAATTCCTATGTGTATTGGACATGTATGGGATATCCTTGGAGGGCTTACCCTTTGTGAATGAAGTGTTTACACACTTATGAAATTTCATATGGGCAAAATGGTAATAAAATGACTAGAATTTTTTTCTGCAACAAAGTTCTATATCTCCCTGTGTACAATGAATTCTGGTATGAAATTTTGACCACCCATAGAGAATATATAGAGGTTTAATTGGGATATATAATTTCTACATTTAGATCCTGTAGCCAAAGTTATAATGTTGCAAAGTTGGCTGAGTTACTGTTCTTTTGGTCATAATTTTGTAACTAGCTTAAAAAATCTATAATACGGTCCATAAGTGGGCTATTGATGTAAAACCAAATTCCATGGTTTGGTTTAAGTCTCTACTTGATATTGAAGCCAATAAAATAGGGGGTACATGGCTAGATTAATACAGTTTTTTGGAGGAATTTTCAAGTGCAGTGATTGGTTACTTAAACTTAACGAGATGGCCTAATGTGTGGTAGCCAAGATTAAGACTTGTGCTAGTGTTTTCCTTCCTTGCTACAGTGATGTGCATAAAAATGTGTGTAATGGTTGGACCAATATGCTTACATTTACATAGTGGTGTGTTTTCCTTCCTTGCTGCAGTGATCTGCATAAAAATGTGTGTAATGGTTGGACCAATATGCTTACATTTACATAGTGGCCAAGAGGACCACCTGGGTATGCCTACTAATGGTATTGTTCTGATGGCCTAAAGAACATACCAACCTAGGAGTTTTAAATGCACATTTTTACCACCATAACTGGACTACTCTAGAATGGGTAACAACATTGGCGATAGTACCTATATAAGATGGGGCCCAACTCACGTGCCCTGAGGGGTTTAGTTGAATGGGTCGCATAGTTCAGTGAGAAGTGGTTTTTTGTGACTGACATCACTTGGTAGGTCTGATTGGGATACATTGGCACCGTATCCTACGTTAGTGTCTTAAGGTAGGGAGATTGAATTCGGAGGACCAAATTCTTCAAGGTGGGGAGAATGTTATAACCTTTCTAGCGGAATGCTTAGAAGATCCAAGTGGCTTATAGCACTAAGTTTTGGCCGAGGGCAACATGGTCATTTTGCACCCCGTAGGGTCGAGATGAATGCTAGGACTGAAAATGATGTTTTTAAAACCCAAGGCCCAAGTTAGCAAAGTTTTTAATTACCTAGTTACTACTTAGGGATGGGGTATTTTTGCAACTTTTAAAAGAATTTGGGATGAAGGAGAGATTTTGTGTTTAAAACACATTTAGGGGCAATATTCTAGTATTATTCACCCCATTTGTGGCCCAAATTTGTAGCCCTCTCTTTCCCTCTCAATTTCTTGCAAAATCTTTCCTTAATCCATGATTTCTTGGTGAACTTGGTGAGCTTTGTTGATGCCCAAGTGGGAAGTAGCTTGCTCTGTACTTGTTTTCCTCGTTTCGAGCTTCTTGGGGCATTTTCCTTGCTTGGGCATGGTGTGTGCATGTGGTAAGCTTTAATCCTTGTTGATTTCATGTTTCTTGAGCTCATTTAGGCTTGGGTCTTGTTGGGTTAGGGTTAACTTGGTGCCATATACATTGTTTGTGACACGGGCGTCCTTGGCCCCTGCCCAGGAAGCCTGTGAGAGCTGGTCTCATGGTGAATGCAATTGGTAACTGTATATGTGCGCAGATTAAAAATTATGTGATACGAGTTGATTAACCTAGAATATGCAAGATGTATGCTCTTCATGCTTTGACTTGGATTAACAAAATTCCATAAACCATTAACTTGGCCAAAACATTCCTAAAGAATACAAGTTCAAATAGCCAAAGCATACAAAATCAACATTTATGTAAGTTTTGTTACCACCTCAAAAAAATGGGAGAACTACAAGTGTGTCATAATGGCTAAAAACCATTATATTGTGTAATTCTCACCATAGTGATTGAAGTGTGGGGGGTAAATGGCATGATCAACACCTCTTTAAAAGTCTTCCAAGTTGGTAACTTGGCCCCCAAGAAAAGCCTAAAGGATTGCTTGTTTGTCAAGCAACCTATGGACTTTTTTGTAAGGTTTTGGAAATTCGGGTACTCAATTGCAAAACTCTCAATAAAGAGACTTGGAAAGTTATGGGAAGGATGTAAATGGTATGAAAGTGCTATTGGAGGACCAAATTCCCCATGGAAGACAAGTTTGGACAAAGGAAACACTAAAGGCAATAAGGACCTAAATGTCCTATTGTAAACCTTAAGGTGTTCAAGCTTTTGACTTAAGTCTAAGGGTGGAATTGTGGGGTTATCCCACCATGGGGGAGGCATCCATGACTTGATAATTAGTCAAAAATGTTGGGCACATGTGTACCAATGATTTCAAGACAAAGAAACCATAATTAGTGAGAAGGAAAATGACATAAAGCAAGGTTAAGCTTGTTAAGTGTGTTTTTGTGCCCTTAAGCTCATTTAAGGCCATTTAAGTGGCCAAATCACTTATCCCTCTCTCATTTTCATCCTCCCCCAGCCCAAGAACACAGCCATACTTCCTCCATATCCACCATACCTTCAAACTCAAAACTTCTTGCAATTGAAGTCAAGGAAGCACAATTGGAAGCTATTTGGTGCTATTGCTTGAATGCACCTACGATCAAGCTCCAATTTCAACATACCCATCAAGGTAAGGGTTCTATTGCTCTCATGGACTGTTTTCTAGAATTTTCAAACATCCATGGAGCTAGGGCTAAGCTTGGAAGAGAGCCATGAGCTTGATGAACCAAGCATAGTGAGGGGGGTGCACTTATTGAAGGTTTTGTGACCTATTGTCAAGTGCGTAATGATGGCAGTCAAGTGAGGGTTTCTAGAGCCCAAAGTTATTACTAACTACTGTTAAAATCCTCCTAAGACCAAGCATTAGCTTGAGGAGGGCTGCCATAGTGATTTGGTCGTGTTTATTATGTGTTTTATGGACTAACCTATGGTATAAGTTGCTGCCACATTTCATGTGTTTGTTGTTTGTGTTTGGCTGCTGCATTTGGTTGCTATATCTTGTATATATGCATTGTGGTTTTTGTGTTTTAGTGTCTTTGGATGCAGGTTTTAATGATGGTTACATTGCCTATTGAATCCAAGTGCTACCCTTACTAAGTTTCTCAATGAAACTTACTCCCCTCAATTCTGTCATTTCAGGTCCAGCAGAAAGATCACCTTCAAACTAACCTTTGTGGTTTGATTTTTGATCTGAAATTTCAGGTACATGAACTTCCATATGTCTAGTTATGATCTGGAAATTTTGGTGATTTTAGGAGCACATTTGGTATTTTTAATGGTGGTACTTATTGTGTTGTGCAGCAGCTGTCCAGCATCCTGTTTTTGGAGTCCATTGTGTCTCAGGACCTCCTGTAACCTAGGGTGCGTATTTAGCTGAGTTAAGACCATATTTTAGTGCATGTATGCATGTACATGTAGTGTATGTAAAATGAGACAAGTATGTGAACATTTGAGTAATGTTTTGGCTATGTAAGTGATGTGGTGCAAAGCTGCCTAAGTGTGAATGATGGGCTGCTTACTTGTAAATTCTGTTTTGGCCACATAAAGTTGTTAAAAGAAAGGGAATGTAATTCCTATGTGTAATGGACATATATGGGATAGCCTTGGAGGGCTTTCCCCTTGTGAATGAAGTGTTTGCATGGTTTGGAAAAATTGTATGGGCAAAATGGTCCAAAAGTTGCCAGAATTTTGACTCTGGACATAAAGTTTAATATCTCCCTGTGTAGAATGAATCTTGGTATGAAATTTTTACCACACATAGATGACATCTAGAGGGTTAACTGGGATTTGGAATTTCTGGATTTAGAGCCCTGTAGCCAAAGATATGATGTTGCAAATTTGGCTGAGTTACTGTTCATTTGGTCAGAATTTTGTAACCAACTTCAAAAATCCATAACTTGGTCCATAGGTGGGCTATTGATGTAAAACAAAATTCCTTGGTTTTCTCTAAGTCTCTACTTGATAATGGAGCAAAGAAAAAAGGGGGCTATGTGGCTAGAATGATACAGTTTATTAGTGGAAGTTACAGGTGCAGTAGCTGGTCACTAGAACTTAACAAGATTGCCTAATGTGTGGAAGCCAAAACTAAGACTTGTGCTAGTGTTTTCCTTCTTAGCTGCCATAGTGTGCATAAATGTAAATATGTGTGTTATGGTTAGACCAATATGCATGTATTTACATAGTGCTCAAGAGGGTCACTTGAGTATGTACACTAGGGGTGTTGTTCTGATGACCTACAGGACACACCAAACCTGGGAGTTTAAATGCACAGTTTTGGCACCATAACTGGACTACCCCGAAGTGGGTAACAGAAGTTGGTATCAGAGCATGGTTTATACATGTACATAGCATATAGTTGCATTGCATGCATCTACATATATGAACTCAGTTTCGTCAGCTGCTAGTGTGAAGTACCATTGAAATACCTATGATCTTTATATGTGTTCTATGATGGATCATCAATGTAGGAAGTAAGCATGGTTGCCACAAGGAGAGGGGAACCACCTCGAAGGCCTCCTACTGATTCTGGGCAACAAAGAAATGAACAGAATAGAGGGAATCAGGGGCGACAAGGGGTACCAAACCCTGAAGTGCCTCAGGTTTGGTTAGAGCTTCAGAGAAACTTAGCTCTAATCAATGAAAACTTAATGAGGCCGATTCAAGGACAACAGCAGGGAGTCCAAGTAGCTCCAGGAAAACTAGTTCAGGATGCACAACAACAACCAGAAGAGGATGCAAGGAACACATCTGAATAGGTTCATTCTAGAAGCTTAGAAGACACAAATGATGAGACCATTGAAGAGGAAGATGAGGATAGGAGAAATCCACGAGGAAGAAGACTAAGGTCTCAGATTGGTCAGGTGTCTAGGACCAATCCCTCAGTCTATGACCTTTCCTCCACTAGGAAAGAGATTGAGGAAGGTTGTGAGAGAAGATCCAAGAGAAGGCAGAGAGATCATAGAGAGCATTACCACATAGAGGACTCTCACAGATCCAGGAGACATAGATCAAAGGATCTAGAAGGCCTAGATGAGGTCAGACTGTTGGAGAGGTTCCAAGGCCTAAGACCTCCATAGTTTGATGGAAGAGCTGGGCCAGAGAGTGCTGAGGAGTGGTTAATCTTCATTGAAAAGATGTTTGAGAAGATGCCACTCAGCTCCACAAAAAAGGTGTCACTAGCTACTTACAACTTGGTAGGCAGTGCAGAGATGTGGTGGAGAAACACCAGAGACAGGTATGCTTTCCAGAAGGGCAGAAGGCCAGGAAGAGATATTGAGATGAGCTGGCCAGAGTTCACACAGCTGTTCCAGGAACAGTACATCAGTGATGCCATCAAGGATATGAAGCAAGCTGAATTTGATGCTCTAAGGCAGGACAACCTCAGTGTCCTAGAGTATGAGCACAAATTCAATCAGTTGGTGAGGTATGCTCCTCAGTATCATGGATTGGAGGAATTGAAGGCCAAAAGATTTGTCAGAGGCCTAAAGTCAGACATTAGAAAGGCTGTTAGACCTTTTGGAGCAGTTACATACTATGAAGCAGTGCAGAAAGCTCTATTAGTAGAGCAAGAGGAGTATGAGACTAAGTACTTTCCCAGTGGACCAGGGGAAAGTAGTCAGGCAGGAGGCAAGCAGAAGAAGGCACCACATGGCAAAGGAATTGCCAAGAATTCTCATCTTGGTGGTGAGGGCAAGGTTAAGGGGAAGTTCCCTGGCCTAAGGTGCCCTAAATGCAAGAAGTTTCATGGGAAGAAACCTTGCTATTTTGACACCCAAGCGTGTCTAAGATGTGGATCCATGGATCATTGGATCAAAGACTGCCCACAGGTTCAAAGGAGGCCAGAAGACCAAGGTCCAGTAAGACCTATTGGGGCAGGACCTAGAGGAGGAGCACCAAGGGAGGGACAGCAGAGGCCAGTTCCTCCAGTGCCTCGGCCTCCAGTGCAGAGAGCTGGCAGAGTCTTCCAAGTGGAGAGGCCAGAGACATCAGAGCAGGGAGGAGCACTAAGAGGTAACATTTACCTTAATGGTATGCCTGTTAGTGTTCTATTTGATACTGGTGCATCTGTGTCTATAGTGGCTAGGAAATTTGTTGATGCCATGAAATTGCCTACTGAAATCATGCCTAGGATATCCTTAGTGAAAACAGCAGGTAGTCAATGTCTTTTCACTAATGACCTAGCTAAGGATTGTGAGCTAGTAGTAGGAAAGACTAAGGTTATGACTAATCTGCTAGTGTTGGACATTCCTAAGTATGATTTAGTGCTGGGTATGAATTGGCTTGCTATGCATAACATAAGAATTGATTGTGCTAAGAGGGAAATCACATTGCCTGATGGTGAAGTGCATGCATTAGTGAATTCTAAGGAATTAGTGTATGAAATGCATGGCATGGAGCTAGAGGTATTAGATGAGATACCTGTGATTTCTGAGCATGATTACTGTTATGCATTGAATGAATTGCACTGTGATAAGGAAGTGGACAGAATACCTATAGTGAGAGACTTTCCACAAGTCTTTCCTAAAGACCTGCCAGGTATTCCTCCACAAAGGGAGATTGAATTTGAAATCAAGCTGCAACTAGAAGCTAGTCCAATATCCATACCTCCTTACAGAATCCCAACCACAGAGATGAATGAGCTCAAGAAACAACTTGATGAACTTCTTGAAAAAGGGTTCATAAGGCCAAGTGTTTCACCATGGGGAGCTCCTGTTCTCTTTGTGAAAAAGAAGGATGGATCTTTGAGACTATGCATTGACTACAGGAAGCTTAATGCAGTGACTATCAAGAACAAGTATCCACTCCCTAGGATTAAGGTTCTGTTTGATCAACCCAAGGGAGCTAAAATCTTCTCCAAGATAGATTTGAGATCTGGATGCTTCCAGTTGAGAGTAAAGGAAGAGGACATTCCTAAGACTGCATTTAGGACCAGATATGGGCATTATGAGTACACAGTCATGCCGTTTGGTTTGACTAATGCCCCAGCTGCTTTCATGGACTTAATGAATAGGGTGTTCAGACCACATCTGGACAAATTTGTGGTTGTGTTCATTGATGACATCCTAGTGTATTCCAAGGATGAAAATGAACATGAACATCATCTGAAGATTGTCTTAAAGACTCTGTTGCAGCATCAGCTTTATGCCAAGTTATCCAAGTGTGAATTCTGGATAAGGGAAGTGTCTTTCCTAGGACACATCATAGATGCACAAGGCCTTAAGGCAAACCCTGAAAAGGTCAAGGCAGTGCAAGAGTGGGAAAGACCAAAGACTGTGAAGGAAATCAGAAGTTTCCTAGGATTAGCTGGATACTACAGGAGATTTGTATCAGGCTTTTCCATGATTGCCTCAGTTCTTACTCATCTGACCAAGAAGGGTCAAAGATTTGAGTGGACTGAGAAGTGTGAAAAGAGTTTCCAGGAGCTCAAGCAGAGGTTGATTAAAGCTCCAGTGTTGATTCTTCCTGATCCAAGTAAGCCCTACATCATATATACAGATGCATCTAGATCTGGGTTAGGTTGTGTGCTTATGCAAGACAGAAATGTCATTGCTTATGGGTCAAGGCAGTTAAGACCCCATGAGCAAAATTATCCTACCCATGACCTAGAACTGGCAGCAGTGATTTTTGCTCTAAAGCAATGGAGACATTACTTGATGGGTAGTTCCTTTGTGATCTACACTGACCATAAGAGCCTAAAGTACTTGTTCACTCAGAAAGAGTTGAACATGAGGCAAAGGAGATGGTTAGAGTACATCAAGGACTATGACTGCAGTATACAGTACACAGAGGGCAAAGGCAATCTAGTAGCAGATGCCTTGAGCAGGAAGTACACAGGACTTTTGAAAGGAGGATCCTTAGCTGATCATGATGAGCAAAATAGTCTGCTATGCCTATGGCATAAATGGCATAAGTGGGAGGAAGCCCAAATTTACACATTGACAATTCAGTCTGGATGGATTGAAGAAGCCAAAAAGGCACAGGAGACAGATCCTGATCTGAAAAAGATCTCAGGAGAGGAAAAAGGTTCCTTGTATCAATCCTTTGCCTACAAGCAAGGATTACTGTACTTCAAGGACCGAATATATGTGCCTAAAGGAGCAAAGCTCAGGGATGAAATACTTGAAGAAGCTCACACAAGCAAGTTGAACATCCATCCAGGAAGTGAGAAAATGTATAAAGATTTGAAGAGTCACTTCTGGTGGCCACATATGAAGAGAGACATAGCTACTTATGTCTCCAAATGTGCCACATGCCAGAGGGTAAAGGTAGAGCACCAGAAGCCAGCTGGTACCCTACAGACTCTACCTATACCAGTGAGGAAGTGGGGCAACATAACCATGGACTTTTTGACTGGGTTGCCTATGACCAGATTAAGGCATGATACAATCTGGGTCATTGTGGATAGGCTAACCAAATGTGCCCACTTCTTACCTATGAAACTCACAGACTCCTTGGAGAAGTTAGCTCAGATGTATGTCCAGGAGATAGTGAGACTACATGGAGTGCCAGACTCCATTGTATCTGATAGAGATCCAAGATTTACAGCTCGGTTTTGGAGTGCTTTTCATAAAGCACTAGGAACCAAAATCCACCTGAGTACTGCTTATCATCCTCAGACAGATGGGCAATCTGAAAGGGTGATACAGATACTGGAAGACATGCTCAGGAGCTGTGTGTTGGATTTCAAAGGTGAATGGGACCAACACTTGCCATTGGTGGAATTCTCATATAACAATAGTTACCAAAGCACCATTGGCATGGCACCTTATGAAGCATTATATGGAAGAAGGTGCATGACACCCCACTGTTGGGTGGAAGCCTCAGACAGGCTAGAGTTGGGTCCCGAAATTATTGAAGAGACTACTGCCAAAATCAAGAAAATTCAAGAGAGATTAAAGGCAGCCAATGAAAGGACCACAACCTATGTGAACAAAAGAAGGAGAGACTTGGAATTTGAGGTTGGTGACAATGTTTGGCTGAAAGTTGCACCAACCAAAGGCACTGTTCAGATTTGGCAAAAGAACCAAGTTAGCTCCAAGATACATCGGTCCTTATGAGATCTTGGATAGAGTTGGCAAGGTAGCATACAGGTTAGCTCTACCGCCAAGCATGTCAAGTGTTCATAATGTTTTTCACATCAGTATGCTTAAGAAGTGTCTATTGGACACAAAGCATGCTATTGTAGTGGAAGACATACAGTTGGAACCTAACTTGACATATGAAGAGAAACCTATAGCTATCTTAGCCAAGGATACCAGAAGGTTAAGAAACAAACATATTCCCATGGTTAAAGTTCAGTGGTCACACCACTCTGAAAGAGAAGCAACCTGGGAAACTGAAAAAGACCTTATGGAAAGGTATCCTGAAGAATACCCAAAGCTAAAGGCTATTTTGGAGGACCAAAATTTTTAAGGGGGGGAGGATTGTTACCACCTCACAAAATGGGAGAATTACAAGTGTGTCATAATGGCTAAAAACCATTATATTGTGTAATTCTCACCATAGTGATTGAAGTGTGGGGGGTAAAAGGCATGATCAACACCTCCTTAAAAGTGTTCCAAGTTGGTAACTTGGCCCCCAAGAAAAGCCTTAAGGATTGCTTGTTTGTCAAGCAACCTATGGACTTTTTTGTAAGGTTTTGGAAATTCGGGTACTCAATTGCAAAACTCTCAAGAAAGAGACTTGGAGAGTTATGGGAAGGATATGAATGGTATGAAAGTGCTATTGGAGGACCAAATTGCTCATGGAAGACAAGTTTGGACAAAGGAAACACTAAAGGCAATAAGGACCTAAATGTCCTAATGTAAACCTTAAGGTGTTCAAGCTTTTGACTTAAGTCTAAGGGTGGAATTGTGGGGTTATCCCACCATGGGGGAGGCAGCCATGACTTGATAATTAGTCAAAAATGTTGGGCACATGTGTACCAATGAGTTTAAGACAAAGAAACCATAATTAGTGAGAAGGAAAATGACATAAAGCAAGGTTAAGCTTGTTAAGTGTGTTTTGGTGCCCTTAAGCTCATTTAAGGCCATTTAAGTGGCCAAATCACTTATCCCTCTCTCATTTTCATCCTCCCCCAGCCCAAGAACACAGCCCTCTCCTCCATACTTCCTCCATAGCCACCACACCTTCAAACTTGCAATTACTTGCAATTGAAGTCAAGGAAGCACAATTGGAAGCTATTTGGTGCTATTGCTTGAGTGCACCTAGGATCAAGCTCCAATTTCAGCATACCCATCAAGGTAAGGGTTCTCTTGCTCTCATGGGTTGTTTTCTATATTTTCAAACATCCATGGAGCTAGGGCTAAGCTTGGAAGAGAGCCATGAGCTTGATGAACCAAGCTTAGTGAGGGGAGTGCACTTATTGAAGGTTTTGTGACCTAGTGTGAAGTGCACAGTGATGGCAGCGAATTTGAGGGTTTCTAGAGCCCAAAGTTAGTACTAACTAGTGTTAAAATCCTCCTAAGACCAAGCATTAGCTTGAGGAGGGCTGCCATAGTGATTTGGTTATGTTTATTATGTGTTTTATGGACTAACCTATGGTATATGTTGCTGCCACATTTCATGTGTTTGTTGTTTGTGTTTGGCTGCTGCATTTGGTTGCTATATCTTGTATATATGCATTGTGGTTTTTTTGTTTTAGTGTCTTTGGATGCAGGTTTTAATGATGGTTACATTGCCTATTGAATCCAAGTGCTACCCTTACTAAGTTTCTCAATGAAACTTACTCCCCTCAATTCTGTCATTTCAGGTCCAGCTGAAAGATCACCTTCAAACTAACCTTTGTGGTTTGATTTTTGATCTGAAATTTCAGGTACATGAACTTCCATATGTCTAGTTATGATCTGGAAAGTTTGGTGATTTTAGGAGCACATTTGGTATTTTTAATGGTGGTACTTATTGTGTTGTGCAGCAGCTGTCCAGCATCCTGTTTTTGGAGTCCATTGTATCTCAGGACCTCCTGTAACCTAGGGTGCGTATTTAGCTGAGTTAAGACCATATTTTAGTGCATGTATGCATGTACATGTAGTGTATGTAAAATGAGACAAGTATGTGAACATTTAAGTAATGTTTTGGCTATGTAAGTGATGTGGTGCAAAGCTGCCTAAGTGTGAATGATGGGCTGCTTACTTGTAAATTCTGTTTTGGCCACATAAAGTTGTTAAAAGAGAGGGAATGTAATTCATATGTGTAATGGACATATATGGGATAGCCTTGGAGGGCTTTCCCCTTGTGAATGAAGTGTTTGCATGGTTTGGAAAAATTGTATGGGCAAAATGGTCCAAAAGTTGCTAGAATTTTGACTCTGGACATAAAGTTTAATATCTCCCTGTTTAGAATGAATCTTGATATAAAATTTTGACCACACCTATAATACATCTAGAGGGCTAACTGGGATTTTGAATTTCTAGATTTGGAGCCCTGTAGCCAAAGGTATGATGTTGCAAATTTGGCTGAGTTATTGTTCATTTGGGCAAAATTTTGTAACCAACTTAAAAAATCCATAACTTGGTCCATAGGTGGGCTATTGATGTAAAAAAAAATTTCTTGGTTTTATCTAAGTCTCTACTTGAAAATGGAGCAAATAAAACAGGGGACTATAAAAAAATTCCTTGGTTTTATCTAAGTCTCTACTTGACAATGGAGCAAATAAAACAGGGGGCTATGTGGCTAGAATGATACAGTTTATTAGTGGAAGTTACGGGTGCAGTTGCTGGACACTAGAACTTAACAAGATTGCCTAATATGTGGAAGCCAAAACTAAGACTTATGCTAGTGTTTTCCTTTTTAGCTGCCATAGTGTGCATAAATGTAAATATGTGTGTTATGGTTAGACCAATATGCATGTATTTACATAGTGCTCAATAGGGTCACTTGAGTATGTACACTAGGGGTGTTATTCTGATGACCTACAGGACACACCAAACCTGGGAGTTTAAGTACACAGTTTTGGCACCATAACTAGACTACCCCAGAATGGGTAACCAGTTTACTACACAGAACAACAGTGTGGGAGCATTCATACATAAAGTAGACTAATGCCCTCCGCCAAGAGCAATCCTAGAGTCTAGGACTCCTCAACATATAGACAATGAAGGCAACTAAGAGTACTATATATACAAGCCTCAACTGAGATATTCTTGAACTAACTGTCACCTTGGATGCAAGTCCCAGTGGTGAGTCACAAAAGTCCTTATCAACGTGCTACTCATCGCTGCAACCAAAGGAAGACTATAGTTAGTACTACTACTTGACCAACATGTTACCTCAAGTAAACTAGAATCATAAGGATTCTTAGGAAAAATAGTTGTAACAAAAGTAAACTACCGTGATAACCCTCAGTGGTTACCTGGCCCAACAATTTCAGAATCTACACAACATACCTAGAGAGTGAGAATTCAAAAATTCTCAGTAAGGGTCTTCACTGTACCTGCAAGAAAATTACTAAGGACTCCACATATGAGAACATATATAACCTGATGTAAGCTCATACAGCCTGAGGGTCTAATATATACATACACCTAGGTCCCTTGGGACCTCTCCTCATCCTGGTCCTTGAACTACAAGCTATTGCCTTGTCCTCTAGCAAGCTTAGCTTGCCAGCCTAACTAGTCTCAAATCACGAGTTGAACCTCTCTCATTTATGTTGTACAAAGGCATTTTGGTGGGACTATTGTAGACTAGGCCATAAAGACTTTGCAGACTAGGTGCACTAAGATTTCACCTTGCAACCTCGTGGCTAAATGCACGACTAGGCTACCAAGGGTTCAAAACCTTTCACTCAAGCTAGTGATACCTAGTTGTGATCCTTTTTAAACAAGTTTTCTTGCTTATGGTACAAGTAACGATAAAACTTTACAAAACTCAAGAAAACTTCTAAGACTCGAAGGACTTTTGAAAGTCTCAAAGTACCCCCGGAATGCTTAGACCCCAAGGTACCCTAAGAACCCCCTTAGGTCTTTTCTTGGCCTTGCTAGCAAAACTTGGACAATTCAGCCAACATGCCTGTGGCGACACATTTCCATAGTTGGTAACAAACTACCAATTTTCCTGTAATGGTGACGCATCGTGGGTACTGGCAACAATTGGCGATGTGTCGCCAATACCTACGACAGCCCAAAAAATTCACTGTTTCACTGCTATGAATTTTGGACTCTTTCCAAACATATCAAACATGCATGGACAGCATCCAAACTTCACATACATGTAAAACATGTTGCGTAGATAACAACCAACTTTCACAAGCCAATCTATGGTGCATTATATCATCATTCTAATCATCACAAAACGTCATAGTCCACCATTTTTTAACCTTGCCCACTAACTAATGCTATTGCTAGAACTACTCGAATTCATCAAGCAAACTCATTCCAATAGCATTAATTGAACTTGAAAACATAACTTCCTTACCTCAACTCCAAGTAACAAGCAAGAATTATGCAACTCTTTCTAAAAAACTCATGTTCTACAAAGCTCCACCTAGTTCCAATCAAATATGGGCACAAAACATCAAGTTACTAACTCTTAACCAAAACCCAAGCTCCTAATCAACAAGTAAACATGAAATTAATCAAGAACACATTGATTACCTCATATAAAAAAATAGGGGATAGAACGAAATGTGCTTCCAAGCTCCAAAACCATCATTTTATGCTTGAAACAAGCTTCCAATGGCCTATGTACTTATGGTCGCTCCACTTTTCACTTAAAACTCTTGATTTTGAGCTTCAATGGATGAAGAAATGATGGTGTGAAGGATGAACTCTAGTTATGGTAGCCATCCCCCACTTTACCTTCTTATAAACTAAGTTTAAGACTTAAGACACCCAAGTATTAGAACCCCCTTCTTTTGGTAACCTTAGTCATTCTTGGTCAATTTTTGTTTATTTCAACTAAGTTTGGGTTAAAGTTAAAAGTTAGGTTATAAAAAATCATTTTAACCACTCGGGACCTAGCCCGACTCGTCGGGATGCAAAATTACCATTTTGCCCCTGAACCTTATTTAGCACCTTAACCTTCTTAGAACTTAGTGAACTTTATTAAACTTTCCTATTCTTACTATGTAAACTTGAATTAAGGTTCCAAACTTAATTTAGAGCGACTTACCTTCCTCAGGCATGCTTCTCACTAGGAGAGCCTTAGAACAGTTTGTGCCTTGGAACCTAGGAAACCTATAGGAGCCTTTGGAATTGGAAATTCTTGGCTTGTGGTGCTTCATCCTTGCTAGTTCTTGTTTAATTGAGGTAAGGGATTTATGATTGATGCATATTTGATGCCATTCATAGCTTGCTTATGGTAGAATTGAAGTAGTTTTGTGAATGGTGTTAGTTGGTGGATGGTAACAAACATGGTGGACCAATTGGGTTTCCAAGCTTAGTGTGATGTGTATGTGTGGAGCAAGCTTGGAATGAATGGTGCATTGTGGCCTAGGAAGTGTGTTTTGTAGGTTTCAAAATTGGGAAGGCATCCCCAACTTGTTTGGGTGCCTTTAAAGGTTTCCTAAGGTGCTTTGGCCATGTTTTTAAGGTTCAGGTGTTACCACCTCACAAAAATGGGAAAATTACAAAGTGTGGCATAATGGTAAAAAACTATTATATTGTATAATTCTCACTATAGTGATTGAAGTATGAGGAGCAAAAGGCATGATCAACACGTCCTTAAAAGTGTTCTAAGTTGGTAACTTGGCCCCCAAGAAAAGCTTGAAGGATTGCTTTTGTTAGCCACTCCGGTGTAGTTCAATTATGGTGCCAAAATTGTACATTTAGACTCCCAGCATAGGTAATGTTCTATAGGCCATCAGAACACTACCCTTAGTGTGCATACCCAAGTGGCCCTCTTGGGCACTATGTAAACACATGCATATTTTTCCAACCATCACACACATATTCACATTTCATGCACACCAGGTAGCAAAGAAGGAAAACAATAGCACAAGTCTTAGTTTTGGCTTCCACACATTAGGCAATCTTGTTAAGTTCTAGTGACCAGCCACTGCACCTGTAACTTCTACTAACAAACTGTATCATTCTAGCCATATACCCAACTATTTTCTTTTCTCCATTATCAACTTAGAGCAAACCAAGGAATTTTTTTTTACATCAATAGCCCACCTATGAACCAAGTTATGAATTTTTTAAGTTGGTTACAAAATTCTGACCAAATGAACAGCAACTAGGCCAATTTTGCAACAACAGATCTTTGGCTACAGGGCTCAAAATTCAGAAATTCAGAATTCCAGTTCAACCTCTAGATGTTCTCTAGGTGTGCTCAACATTTTATACAAATGTTACTTCTACACTGCGAGATATAGAACTTTAAGTGTAGGGTCAAATTTCTGGTCACTTTATGACCATTTTGCCCTTACAAAATTTCAAAAGTGTGTAAACACTTAATTCACAAGGGGAAAACCCTCCAAGGCTATCCCATATATGTCCATTACACATAGGAATTACATTCCCTTTCTTTTAACAACTTTATGTGGCCAAAACAGAATTTACAAGTAAGCAGCCCATCATTCACACTTAGGCAGCTTTGCACCACATCACTTACATAGCCAAAACATTACTCAAATGTTCACATACTTGTCTCATTTTACATACACTACATGTACATGCATACATGCACTAAAATATGGTCTTAACTCAGCTAAATACGCACCCTAGGTTACAGGAGGTCCTGAGACACAATGGACTCCAAAAACAGGATGCTGGACAGCTGCTGCACAACACAATAAGTACCACCATTAAAAATACCAAATGTGCTCCTAAAATCACCAAAATTTCCAGATCATAACTAGACATATGGAAGTTCATGTACCTGAAATTTCAGATCAAAACTCAAACCACAAAGGTTAGTTTGAAGGTGATCTTTCTGCTGGACCTGAAATGACAGAATTGAGGGGAGTAAGTTTCATTGAGAAACTTAGTAAGGGTAACACTTGGATTCAATAGGCAATGTAACCATCATTAAAACCTGCATCCAAAGACACTAAAACAAAAAAACCACAATGCATATATACAAGATATAGCAACCAAATGCAGCAGCCAAACACAAACAACAAACACATGAAATGTGGCAGCAACATATACCATAGGTTAGTCCATAAAACACATAATAAACATAACCAAATCACTATGGCAGCCCTCCTCAAGCTAATGCTTGGTCTTAGGAGGATTTTAACACTAGTTAGTACTAACTTTGGGCTCTAGAAACCCTCATTTTACTGCCATCATTGTGCACTTGACAATAGGTCACAAAACCTTCAATAAGTGCACTCCCCTCACTAAGCTTGGTTCATCAAGCTCATGGCTCTCTTCCAAGCTTAGCCCTAGCTCCATGGTTGCTTGAAAATATAGAAAACAACCCATGAGAGCAAGAGAACCCTTACCAAAGTGGGTAGGCTGAAAATCAAGCTTGATCCTTGAAGTATCCAAGCAATAGCTCTAGTTTGCTTCCAATTGCTTCCTTTTGCCTTCAATTTCAATCAATTGCAAGTTTGAAGGTGTGGTGGCTATGGAGGAAGTATGGCTGTGTTCTTGGGCTGGGGGAGGATGAAAATGAGAGAGGGATAAGTGATTTGGCCACTTAAATGGCCTTAAATGAGCTTAAGGGCACAAAACACACTTAACAAGCTTAACCTTGCTTTATGTCATTTTCCTTCTCACTAATTATGGTTTCTTTGTCTTAAACTCATTGGTACACATGTGCCCAACATTTTTGACTAATTATCAAGTCTTGGCTGCCTCCCCCATGGTGGGATAACCCCACAATTCCACCCTTAGACTTAAGTCAAAAGCTTGAACACCTTAAGGTTTACACTAGGACATTTAGGTCCTTATTGCCTTTAGTGTTTCCTTTGTCCAAACTTGTCTTCCATGAGCAATTTGGTCCTCCAATAGCACTTTCATACCATTCATATCCTTCCCATAACTCTCCAAGTCTCTTTCTTGAGAGTTTTGCAATTGAGTACCCGAATTTCCAAAACCTTACAAAAAAGTCCATAGGTTGCTTGACAAACAAGCAATCCTTAAGGCTTTTCTTGGGGGCCAAGTTACCAACTTGGAACACTT
Source organism: Aquilaria sinensis (assembly GCA_005392925.1). Lineage (NCBI taxonomy): Eukaryota > Viridiplantae > Streptophyta > Magnoliopsida > Malvales > Thymelaeaceae > Aquilaria > Aquilaria sinensis. The sequence goes on from SMDT01003296.1 coordinate 185,839, forward strand.
TTAAGGAGGTGTTGATCATGCCTTTTACCCCCCACACTTCAATCACTATGGTGAGAATTACACAATATAATGGTTTTTAGCCATTATGACACACTTGTAATTCTCCCATTTTGTGAGGTGGTAACAATCCTCCCCCCCTTAAAAATTTTGGTCCTCCAAAATAGCATTTAGCTTCGGGTATTCTTCAGGATACCTTTCCATAAGGTCTTTTTTAGTTTCCCAGGTTGCTTCTCTTTCAGAGTGGTGTGACCACTGAACTTTAATCATGGGAATATGTTTGTTTCTTAACCTTCTGGTATCCTTGGCTAAGATAGCTATAGGTTTCTCTTCATATGTCAAGTTAGGTTCCAACTGTATGTCTTCCACTACAATAGCATGCTTTGTGTCCAATAGACACTTCTTAAGCATACTGATGTGAAAAACATTATGAACACTTGACATGCTTGGTGGTAGAGCTAACCTGTATGCTACCTTGCCAACTCTATCCAAGATCTCATAAGGACCGATGTATCTTGGAGCTAACTTGGTTCTTTTGCCAAATCTGACAGTGCCTTTGGTTGGTGCAACTTTCAGCCAAACATTGTCACCAACCTCAAATTCCAAGTCTCTCCTTTCTTTTGTTCACATAGGCTGTGGTCCTTTCATTGGCTGCCTTTAATCTCTCTTGAATTTTCTTGATTTTGGCAGTAGTCTCTTCAATAATTTTGGGACCCAACTCTAGCCTGTCTGAGGCTTCCACCCAACAGTGGGGTGTCATGCACCTTCTTCCATATAATGCTTCATAAGGTGCCATGCCAATGGTGCTTTGGTAACTATTGTTATATGAGAATTCCACCAATGGCAAGTGTTGGTCCCATTCACCTTTGAAATCCAACACACAGCTCCTGAGCATGTCTTCCAGTATCTGTATCACCCTTTCAGATTGCCCATCTGTCTGAGGATGATAAGCAGTACTCAGGTGGATTTTGGTTCCTAGTGCTTTATGAAAAGCACTCCAAAACCGAGCTGTAAATCTTGGATCTCTATCAGATACAATGGAGTCTGGCACTCCATGTAGTCTCACTATCTCCTGGACATACATCTGGGCTAACTTCTCCAAGGAGTCTGTGAGTTTCATAGGTAAGAAGTGGGCACATTTGGTTAGCCTATCCACAATGACCCAGATTGTATCATGCCTTAATCTGGTTATAGGCAACCCAGTCAAAAAGTCCATGGTTATGTTGCCCCACTTCCTCACTGGTATAGGTAGAGTCTGCAGAGTACCAGCTCGCTTCTGGTACTCTACTTTTACCCTCTAGCATATGGCACATTTGGAGATATGAGTAGCTATGTCTCTCTTTATATTTGGCCACCAAAAGTGAGTCTTCAAGTGTTTGTACATTTTCTCACTCCTGGATGGATGTTCAACTTGCTTGTGTAAGCTTCTTGGTCCACTCAAATCTTTGACCCTTCTTGGTCAAAAGAGTATGAACTGAAGCAATCATGGAGAAGCCTGATACAAATCTCCTGTAGTATCTAGCTAATCATAGAAAACTTCTGATTTCCTTCACAGTTTTCCGTCTTTCCCACTCTTGCACTACCTTGACCTCTTTAGAGTTTGCCTTAAGGCCTTGTGCATCTATAATGTGTCCTAACAAAGGCACTTCTCTTATCCATAATTCATACTTGGATAATTTGGCATAAAGCTGATGCTCCAACAGAGTCTTTAAGACAATCTTCAAATGATGTTCTTGTTCATTTTCATCCTCGGAATACACTAGGATGCCATCAATGAACACAACCACAAATTTGTCTAGATGTGGTCTAAACACTCTGTTCATCAGGTCCATAAAAGCAGCTGCGGCATTAGTCAGACCAAATGGCATGACTGTGTACTCATAATGCCCATACCTGGTGCTAAATGCAGTCTTAGGAATGTCCCCTTCCTTTACTCTGAACTGGAAGTATCCAGATCTCAAATCTATCTTAGAGAAGATTTTAGCACCCTTGAGTTGATAAAAAAAATCCTCAATCCTAGGGAGTGGATACTTGTTCTTGATAGTCACTACATTGAGCTTCCAGTAGTCAATGCATAGTCTCAAAGATCCATCCTTCTTTTTCACAAAGAGAATAGGAGCTCCCCATGGTGAAACACTTGGCCTTATGAACCCTTTCTCAAGAAGTTCATCAAGTTGTTTCTTGAGCTCATTCTTCTCTACGATATGCATTCTATAAGGAGGTATGGATATCGGACAAGCTCCTGGTTGCAACTTGATCTAAAACTCAATTTCCCTTACTGGAGGAATACCTGGCAGATCTTTAGGAAAGACTTGTGGAAAGTCTCTCTGTACAGGTATTCTGTCTACTTCCTCATCACAGTACAATTCATTCAATTCATAACAGTAATCATGCTCAGAAATCACAGGTATCTCATCTAGTACCTCTAGCTCGATGCCATGCCTTTCATACACAAATTCCTTAGAATTCACTAATGCATGCATTTCACCATCATGCAATGTGATTTCCCTCCTAACACAATCAATTCTTATGTTATGCATAGTAAGCCAATTCATACCCAGCACTAAATCATACATATGAATGTCCAACACCAGCATATTAGTCATAACGTTAGCCATTCCCACTACTAGCTCACAATCCTTAGATAGGTCACTAGTGAAAAGACATTGACTACCCGCTGTTTTCACTAAGGATATCCTAGGCATGATTTCAGTAGTCAATTTCATGGATTCAACAAATTTCCTAGCCACTACAGACACAGAAGCACTAGTATTAAACAAAACACTAATAGGCTGTTGGGTCTCGAGAGCCAAACAGCGCAATAGAATTTAACTGAAACCCTCCAGGATCCAAGTGAAACGGGGTAAACCAGGTGTTCAAAAATTTTCATACCTAATTTTCAGTTGAGATCTCTCACTCAACTGTAGAGTCGAATCACAAAACTTGAATAGTTGACGTGTTCAAGCTCTATATGGTATCCACACGAGCCTCTCGGGATCACCATGCTTCCACCGCGTCCCGGCAGATACGTTTCTCTTGCGCTTGTAGTGCTAGCTTACGTCCTCCAAGGAATTGCAAGAGAAGAGTGCGGCTGTCCTTTTTGGGAGGTTAGGGCAAGGAGACCTGCGAATTTCTCACTAGAAGTTGTATTTATAGTGAGACTCAACTTCCTGGCCTAATGGGTTTCAAAACCCTAATCCAATTAGGCTTTAATTTCGGGCTTAACAATGGCTCAACTATTGGGCCCATTATTAATACGAAATTAAAGTGAAACCACAACCCAAATAATTAGCCCATGCACTCTAAGGATCCAAATAGCTCTATGTGTGCGACCCAATAGGCTCTTGCCACGTTGGCAATGATCATAAATCACATTTATGATCACAAGCAATGAGCGGTGTCTAGCAACACATCATTGCTACCCAAGTGATAAGATTGTCAGTGATTCGACTAAACCTTTATGATCATCACCGATATGTGCCATTGTCCCTTTGTCCAAGATATCAAGACTAAGCACGAGACATGGAATGTGTCACTCTTGTATAGCCCAATCTTTGGTTTCTTGATTACCGAGTAGACTAACTTAAGCTGGTAACATTGATATCGTATATCAACTCATCCGAGCATGGCCATGCATTTTCTAAGTTTAACTCTATCAAGGGGCCCGAGTCCCGAAGATATCACTCCCATTACATAGGAAGGACAAATTCCATCTTGATCATACAAATTCCTCCGCATGATATGTGACATACATAATGACCTCCTTCAAGTTCACTCAATTATGAGCAACAAAGGAAAGTATCAAAGTATGTGACTCACATGTAGGGAACCTTGATGATCTTAGGTAGAAGGACTATAGGCATCAAGATCTATAGAGATAGATCCAGAAAGCTTCTTGGCCTAAGTCAAAGTACATACATTGACAAGGTGCTAAAGAGGTTTAGCATGCAAGATTCTAGGAAAGGATGCTTGCCCATGTCACATGGTATAACTCTTTCTAGATCTTAGTGTCCGAGTACACACGAGGAGAAAGAGCACATGAGTAAGATTCCATATGCCTCAGCAATTGGATCTATCATGTATGCCATGATATGTACTCATCCCGATGTCTCATATGCTTTGAGCATGACGAGTAGGTACCAATCGAACCCTAGTGAGAGTCACTGGACAGTTATTAAGAACATCCTTAAGTACTTACGAAGGACTAAGGATGCATTCTTGGTATTTGGAGGTGAAGATGAGCTCGTTGTAAGGGGTTACACCGATGCAAGCTTCCAATCCGATAAGGATGATTTGAGATCGCAATCTGGTTATGTGTTTTGTATTGGTGGTGGTGCTGTGAGCTGGAAGAGTTCAAAGCAAGAGACAGTAGCTGACTCTACAACAGAATTTGAGTACATTGCCGCCTCTAATGCTGCGAAGGAGGCTATTTGGATCAAGAAGTTCATCACTGAACTTGGAGTGGTTCCAAGTATTGCCAACCCGATAGAGCTCTATTGTGACAACAATGGAGGAATCGAATAGGCTAAGGAACCTCGATCTCACCAGCGATCCAAACACATACTCCGATGCTATCATCTCATCAGGGAGATCATCGAGAGGGGTAATGTAAGGATATGCAGGACTTCGACAGACAGCAACATTGCTGATCCATTGAGAAAGCCCCTTACGCAGCAGAAGCATGATAGCCATTCTAGGTCCATCGGTATTAGATACATGGATGATTGGCTTTTAGTGCAAGTGGGAGATTGTTAGTGTCGTGCTAAAAAGCCAATCATGAGATGATTGTATTTTTGCACATTGAGTCATGATATTTTATTAAGGCATTAATCCAACAATTACGTTTGTTGTCCTATTTCTGCGTAACGTAATAAACATAATTGCAACCCTAGAATAATGATATTCTTAAACATCCCTGGTCTAGTATTATTGTGGAATGGGTTGCAATAATACATAACGACTAGCATATGTGGAAACTAATATGAGATATGTAGTCTACATATGGGTACAAGTTGGAGAACTTGTGTACTGGACCGACCCACCATGAGAACACTACATGGATCCTTATATGAGTGTCATAAGTGATTTTCATAGTGATCATGGTATATGTAGTCCTTCGACCTAAGATCATCAGGGTTCCCTACATGTGAGTCATAAAGTTTGATACTTTCCTTTGTTGCTCGTAATTGAGTGAACTTGAATGAGGTCATTGGGTATGTCACATATCATGCGGAGGGATTTGTATGATCAAGATGGGATTTGTCCCTCCTATGTAACGGGAGTGATATCTTCGGGCCCCTTGATAGAGTGAGACTTAGAAAATGCATGACCATGCTCGGATGAGTTGATATATGATATCAATGTCATCAGTTTAAGTTGGTCTACTCGGTAATCAAGAAACCAAAGATTGGGCTATATAAGAGTGACACATTCCATGTCTCGTGCTCAGCCTTGATATCTTGGACAAAAGGACAATAGCATATATTGATGATGATCATAAAGGTTTAGTCGAATCACTGACAATCTTGTCACTTGGGTAGCAATGATGTGTTGCTAGACACCACTGATTGCTTATGATCATAAATGTGATTTATGATCATTGCCAACGTGGTAAGAGCCTATTGGGTGGCACACATAGAGCTATTTGGATCATTAGAGTGCATGGGCTAATTATTTGCGTTATGGTTTCACAATAATTTCATATTAATAATGGGCCCAAGAGTTGAGCGATTATTAAGCCCGAAATTAAAGCCTAATTGGATTAGGGATTTGAAACCCATTAGGCCTGGAAGTTGAGTCTCACTATAAATACAACTTTTAGTGAGAAATTCACACGTCTACTTGCCCTAGCCTCCCAAAAGGACAACCGCACTCTTCTCTTGTAATTGCTTGGAGGACGCATGCTAGCACTGCGAGCGTAAGAGAAATGCATCTGCCAGGACGTGGTGGAAGCGTGGTGATCACGAGAGGCTCATGTGGATACCATAGAGAGCTTGAACACATCAACTGTTCAGGTTTTGTGATTCGACTCTATAGTTGAGTAAGAGATCTCAACCGAAAATTAGGTATGAAAATTTTTGAACACCCGGTTTACCCCGTTTCACCTGGATCTTGGAGGGTTTTGGTTAAATTCCGCTGCGTTGTTTGGCTCTCGAAACCCAACATATCCCACCTTAGGGGAGGCGTCTATGGCTTGATAAATAGTCAAAAAGGTGGGAAAAATGTGGACCAGTATGTTTAGGACAAAAAAATCATGCTTATGGGCAAACAAAATAACGTATAGCATGATTAAGGCAAATAAGGATGTTTAGTGTCCTAAAGCTAATTTGAGAAGCCAAACTCAATTTTTCTTCTCTCATATTCGGTGCAACCAGCCACCACTCACCTTTATAGTTCTTGCATAGGTCCCCCATAGCCACCATACCTCCAAGATTGAAATTGAAGGCAAAAGGAAGTAATTGGAAGCAAACTAGGGCTATTGATTGAATACTTCAACGATCAAGCTTCAAATTCAGCCTACACATCTTGGTAAGGGTACTCTTGTTCTCATGGATTGTTTACTATATTTTCAAGCATCCATGGAGCTAGCATTAATCTTGGAAGAGAGCCATGAACTTGATGAACTAAGCTTAGTGAGGAGAGTGCACTTATTAAAGGTTTTATGACCTAGTGTGAAGTGCACAATGATGGTAGTGAAGTGAGGGTTTCTAAAGCCCAAAGTTAGTATTAACTAGTGTTAAAATCCTCCTAAGACCAAGCATTAGCCTGAGGAGGGCTGCCATTGTAACTTACTTAATTTTATTGCATATTTTATAGACTAACCTATGGTTTATGTTGCGGCCGCATTTCATGTGTTTGTTGGTTGTTAATGGCTGCTGCATTTGGTTTCTATATCTTGTATATATGCATTGTGGTTTTGTGTTTTATTGTCTTTGGATGCAAGTTTTAATGAGGGCCACTTTTCCTTAAGAAACCAAGTGTTTCCCTTACAAAGTTTCATAATGAAACTTACTTTCCTCAATTCTACAATTTCAGGTCCAGTAGAAAGATCACGTTCAAACTGACCCTTGTTGTTTTAGGTATTTTAACTTCCATGTACCTAGTTGTGATCAGGAAAGTTTGGTGATTTTAAGAGCACATTTGGTTTTTTTAATGGTGGTTCTTATTGTGTTTTGCAGCAATTGTCCAGCATCCTGTTTCTGGAGCCCATTGTGTCTTAGGCACTCCTATAACTTATGGTGCATATTTAGCTAGGTTAAGACCATTATGTTGTGGATATATGCATGTACATGTAGTGTATGTAAAATGAGACAAGTATGTGAACATTTGAGTAATGTTTTGGCTATGTATGTGATGTGGTGCAAAGCTGCCTAAATGTGAATGATAGGCTGCTTACTTCTGAATTCTGTTTTTGCCACATAAAGTTACTAGATGCAAGAGCATGTAATTCCCATGTGTATTGGACATGTATGGGATAGCCTTCGAGGGCTTACTTGTTACCACCTCACAAAAAATGGGAGAACTACAAGTGTGTCATAATGGCTAAAAACCATTATACTATGTAATTCTCACCATAGTGATTGGAGTGTAGGGGTAAAAGGCATGATCAACTCCTCCTTAAAAGTGTTCCAAGTTAGTAACTTGGCCCCAAGAAAAGCCTTAAGGATTGCTTGTTTATCAAGCAACCTATGGACTTTTTTGTAAGATTTTGGAAATTCAGGTACTCAATCGCAAAACCTTCACAAAAGAGATTTGGAGAGTTATGGGATGGATATGAATGGTATGGAAGTGCTATTGGAGGACCAAATTGCTTATAGAAGACAAGTATGGACAAAGGAAAACACAAAAAGGCTTCGAGGACTTAAGTGTCCTATTGTATCCCTTTGGCTATCCATGCTTATGACTTAAGTTAAATAGAATTTTTGTGGGCTTATCCCACATAAGGAGGGGCTGCTATGGCATGGGATAAGGAAGTCAAATTTAGGCCAAGGGATTAAGGTAAAGAAACCATGGTCTTGTAGCAAGGAAAATGACATAAAGCTTGGTTAAGCTTGTTAAGTGTGTTTCACATAAGTGTCCATTCTTGCCCTTATCCAAAAAGGAAGCCAGCCCTCTCCTCCACACTTCCTCCATAGCCACCATACCTTCCAACTCAAAACTACTTGCAATTAAAGTCAAGGAAGCACAATTGGAAGCTATTTGGTGCTATTGCTTGAGTGCACCTAGGATCAAGCTCAAATTTATAGGAGAGTGGAGGAAGGAGGCCGTTTGACACGACCTGTCCAGATCATGAACGTGTTCGGTCATCTCCGATCCATACCTTCGGAGGTAGGCATCTCCAGCTGGCCGTAGGCCATTCTGGCCAAAGGGGAAGGGCATGTGCGAGGTCTCCTTGTTAGAGGCTCCTTAACCATTTTTGTCGCATCTTCGTGAGACCCCTTCAGGTACGGGGGGGGGGCCCCCCCCCCCCCCCCCCCGTGACGGCTATTAGGGAAGGCCCTTTGGAAGAATGGGTCACTTTTAGGAGACTTTTTCCTCTATCGAGGATGGTGGATGTACTTTTTTGAGGTTGGTAGCTTCACAAATCTGAGGGTGATGAAGACACCTTTTCTCGAAGTTAGTCATGTTCCTTTCTAAGGGTGGTGTTGAGAATGCCCTGAGGTTGGGGCTAAGCTCCCACCGAAGGTAGTGTCAGCCTAGCCGATCAAGAGATCTCAGGGGCAATAGCCCTTCGGCTATCACATGCCCCACTTAGACAAGCCGAAGTTATATCTTCGGTGTTAACAACTGAAGTAGTAATTTTTCCAAGAGGCCTTTCTCTTGCCGGTTCTTCGGGCAAAGACTCCTTCTTTTTTTTTTTAGCTGAAGTTGTATTCTCGGAATTCTTTGAGGGTCTTTGCACTAAGTTTCGAGCCCTTAATAAGGATGTTGTTCAGAGCTAGTATCTATTCTTTTGGTAAGGTCACACATTCAGAACCGGAGTAGCTTTTTTGTATCCTATAGTTGAAGTCTTCAAAGGTGAGGGGCCATAATTTCTTCAATGATTTTCATTCCCACCTTCTGTCAGTGAACTGTCTTATCCTTTAACTGGGCAGTCACGTCATTTCAGGGTAGGCAATGTAGGATTGCCAGTGTCAGTAGGCATGCCCTTGATTTCCACATCGTGTGACACATGTCATTGAGTTAATGGCCATCAGTTGCGTTCGTTACATCGATTGCATCCCTTCACTTGCGAAAGGTCATTACAATGACACTTCACCTGCCTCCTTCGGTCTATATAAGGCCTTTGTCCTCAGGGGTTTCCTTACTCTTCTACTTTCATTTCCTTCACTCTCAAATTTCCTCTCACCTACCAAGCTTTCTTTCCCGATGGTACTAGCAGTAGAGCGATTTCCGGCAACTTTTGCGGCATTCTCCCAATTCTCCTTTCCTCCTGAACTAGGTGGGTTTGTTTTTGAAGTAGTTCTTCTTCCTCCTCTTTCATTTGTTTTTCATCTCATCTGTCCAATGTTAGTACCCTCACCCTCGAATATGTCTTCTGAGAAAGCCTTATAAAAACCCGTTCGCAAGAGTTGGCTTCCTCTCAACTCTCACCTAAGCTGCGCCACTTCAGAAAAGCTGAAGAAGTGGTCAAGCAAATTTTTCCTTCCCTCGTACACCATTAGCTGTCCTCCCGGATCTGCTGTGCCGAGCTACCTTCCTCAGTATGATGAGGTTACTGTCTTCAAACCACGGCTGAAGGCGGGTCTACAGTATCCTCAACCGAAGATGGTTTGCGACTTCAGCCAATTTCATGGCATAGCCGTCAACCAACTTCCTCCAAACTCATACTGTCACACCCCACATAGGCCCTAGCCTATGCACTTACAGTGCCACTCACTAAGCTACCATGAAAGTTATTAAATACTTGCTCTTAAAAGTGTTATGATTAGACTTAGGTCTCAGCCAACTTTCAATCTTGTAGCTTAAGTCTTATTTTCTTAAGGTTAAGGCCTGGGAGGTGCCCTAGGAGGCTTACCAGGTTGTTCTAGGTACTTTACTTGCAGCACAAGGTAAGGTCCATAGATTACTTGCAACACAAAGCAAGGCTTTAAAGTTACTTGCAACACAAGGCAAGGCATGTACACTTTTCATCTTTAAGTGTCTAGGTTATGTGCTCATCAAGTGTGGCATTCTAATGCATGGCAACCAAGAAGCCCATCTCATCTCAAGTTTAAAAACATGTTTTCAAGTCAATGCATGTTCGGCCTAATATAGTCACAAAGGCTTGGCTCAATAGGACAATTCCACGAAATATAAATCAAAGCATAACTTGGCATTCATCCATCCATAACATATACACAAGTTCATAATTCAACCGAGGCTATATATACACAAAAGAAACCTCCACCAAAGTACTACATACTTGGAAACATACCAAGGGCACTTATAATCCCAAAATAAGCACAAGTTATGCATTATATACCCCACTCATCTATATTACCTAAGAGCCACCTTAAAGGTATAATACAAGATCAAGGATTGTAGGAAAAGTCCTATAACCAAGTTCATGGTCGTGAAAGCAAACCAAAACACTAATGCCCATGAATACACATCTGCAGCTCCTTCTTGACTTGTCCCACAAATCTACATAAAGCCTGTAAAACCTAAACACATAAGTTTGAGCAATAACCATAAACTTGCACATTGTACTCATAAGCCAGGCTTTTGGTTTTGGCATATACCCTAACAAAAAGTGCAATACCTTAGCACACAAGCTATACACACAATCACTCAAGCTCTAAGCCTTTGCTTGAAAGATATACAATAAAGGGCATGAGTTTATAACTCAGTAAGGTTCACTACAACTCCAAAGAGTTTATTTAGTTAAGCCCGAAAGCTTACCCTCCATTAGCTTTGCTTAACCTACAAGAAAAAGAAGAAAACACCAAAACTACAAGCATAATAACATATACTCATGATAACCGAGACATATAAATACATGATAACAACAACTAGAAAGGGTTAGCAAGCAAATCCAAGCAAACAAGCACACAACACATACACCACAACACAATGCCCTTCTTGGCCGAAACCACTAGCAAGTACACACACCTTGTTTGCACTCGAAGCTTTGCCAATCAAACTCCATTCCACTAAAGCTCCAAGTTGAAAGATAAGCTGGCGTACTTACCTTGAACTTTAGTACTTGCCATTAATTACTAGCTAGCCAAGAATTCACATAAACCCAAAGGTTCCAATTTGCCCCGTCTTACAATCTAAGATCATATAGCTCAAAAATATTATCACTTAGAAGCCATTAATCTACTTGAACATGGAATCATTACCAAAATCAAGTAGAATTTCATGAAACCATACCAATTACAAGCTTGAGCTATCGGTTACCACTTTAAGTTCCAAATTCCCCTTTTAAACTTCAATTGCATGGTCACTTAGTACCGAAAACACCAAATGCTAGCTTGATTCTTCATTTCAAGCCTTAATTACCAAGCTTTACCATGAATCCTTCAAGAACTTGGCCCTTTCCTTGTCATGAACAACCAAACTTACAACAATGAAGTCAAACCCGAGATTAGTGTTTTCAGTGTGAGTGGAGACATGTAAAATTCACTTAGGTGCCACATGGCACATTAATTGGCTCTAATACCCTTCTCGGCCTTGCATAAATTTGCATGGCTTAGTGTAATCCTCCCATGCATCTTAGTATCCTTAATAGCACCCGAATAAATGTTCAAATTGGCCCTTAAACTTGGTTTTCTGCCTTTAGCCACATAATCACTTCCCATGTGCATTTTAAACCCGATAGTTCCTAGTTACACACATACATCACTCTTCACATTTTCATTTAACTCCCTCATGTTTTAGTACATTTTCTCTCATTTTTTGCCTAGGCCAAGCGTTGAAATAGTGTCCTAACAATTCCTCCCTCCTTAAAGAATTTGGCCCTCCAAATTATTCACAAGTCTTGGGCACAATTGAGGGTAACTTTTGGCAATTTCCTATTCTAGTTCCCAGGTTGCCTCTTCAGGAGTATGGTTACTCCATTGTACTTTAACCATTGAAATCAACCTACTTCTCAAGTTCCTAGTGTCTCTAGCTAAGAATTGAACTGGTACCTCTTCATATGAAAGGTTTGGGGTTATAGGTACACTAGCAGGTACTTCTATCTGTTTGGAACTTAGAATATACTTCTTAAGCAAGCTCACATGAAACACATTATGTATATTACCAAGTTTTGGTGGCAACTCTAACTGGAATGCTACTTATTTGAATCAGTCTTATCTTTTCTATGGTCTCTTTAACAATGTCTAGTCCTAATTCCAATTTATCTTCTGGCTGATGCTAGCAATGAGGTGTTATACACTTCCTACCATACAAGGCTTCATATGGGGCAATTCCAATCATTGAATGATAACCATTGCTATAAGAGAACTCCACTAATGGGAGTTGCACATCCCATTATCCTTGAAAATCAATGACACAACATCTCAGCATATCCTCCAGAGTTTGGATTGTTCTCTTTATTTGTCCATCAGTTTATGGATGATATGCTGAACTAAACTTAAGTTTAGTTCCTAATGCCTGATGTAGGGATTTCCAAAACCTAGAGACAAACCTAGGATCCCTATCTAATACAATATCATTAGGTACTCCATGAAGTCTCACTATGTCCCTTATATAAAGTTGGGCAAGTTTGTCTAAAGAATTAGTGAGATTCATTGGAAGAAAATAGGCTACCTAGGTCAATGTATCCACAATGACCCAAATGGCATTATGTTTCCTTCTGACTAATGGCATTCCCACTACAAAATCCATAGATATGGATCCCCACTTTCTCTCAGGTACGAGCAAGCTTTGAAGCTTCCCTCATAGTTGTTGGCACACTTCACATTTAGCTACATAGGTGCTAATGTCTTGTTTCATATATGGCCACCAAAAGTATGCTATAGGAGCATGGTGTTACCTACTCTGGAGTAATCCAATTATGGTGCCAAAACTGTGCATTTAAACTCCCAGGATTGGTGTGTCCTGTAGGTCATCAGAACAACACCACTAGTGTACATACTCAAGTGACCCTCTTGAGCACTATGTAAATACATGCATTTTGGTCTAACCATAACACACATATTCACATTTATGCACACCATGGAAGCTAAGAAGAAAAACACTAGCACAAGTCTTAGTTTTGGCTTCCACACATTAAGCATTCTTACTAGGTTCAAAAATTCCAGCCACTGCACCCAAACTTCCTCTAATAAACTGTATCATTCTAGCCATGTACCCCCATATTTTATTTACTCCATTATCAATTAGAGACTTATATCAAACCAAGAAATTTTGTTTTACATCAATAGCTCACCTATGGACCAAGTTATGGATTTTTTAAGTTGGTTACAAAATTCTGACCAAATGAACAGTAACTTAGCCAACTTTGCAACATCATATCTTTGGCTACAGCGCTCTAAATCCAGAAATTAAAAATCCCAGTTAAACCTCTAGATATCCTCTAGGCGTATTCAAAATTTCATTTGAAGATTCATTCTAGACAAGGATATATTCAACTTTAGGTACAGGGTCAAAATTCTGACAACTTTTGGACCATTTTGCCCATACAATTTTTCCAAACCATTCAAACACTTAATTCACAAAGATAAAGCCCTCCAAGGCTATCCCATACATGTCCAATACAAATATGAATTACATTCTCTTGCATCTAGCAACTTTATGTGGCCAAAACAGAATTTACAAGTAAGCTGCCTATCATTCACACTTAGGCAGCTTTGCACCACATCACATACATAGCCACAACATTACTCAAATGTTCACATACTTGTCTCATTTTACATACACTATGTGTCCATGCATACATGCACTAAAAAATGGTCTTAACTCATCTAGATATGAACCCTAAGTTACAGCAGTGCCTAAAATGCAATGGACCCCAGAAACAGGATGCTGGGCAGCTGCTGCACAATACAATAAGTACCATCACTAAAAGTACCAAATGTCCTCCTAAAATCACAAAAATTTCCAGATCATAATTAGACACATGGACGTTCACGTACCTAAAATTCCAGATCAAAAATCAAAAGATAAAGGTCAGTTTGAATGTGATCTTTCTGCTGGACCTGAAATGGATAGAAAGGGGGTAAGTTTCTTGAATGAAACTTAGTAAGGCTTATCATTAGAAACTTGAATTCCCATAAACATACCTGAAATCCAAAGACATAAAAAAAAACAAAGCACATATACATAAATATAGCCATCGAAATGCACAAACAAACAGAACACAATCAAATGCAGTGCTGGCAGCAATACATCAGTAGGGTTAGTCCATAAACAATCAAATAAACAATATGTAATCACTATGGCAGCCCTCCTCAAGCTAATGCTTGGTCTTAGAAGGTTAATTGGTCTTATTTAGTACTAAATTGGGCATTAGAAACCCCTGTAAACACTGCCATCTTAGTGCACGAAAAACAGTAAGGCTCGAACCTTGTTCATGCACTACCCCTTAACCCATACTTGGTTCCTTGAGCTTTTTGCTCTCTTCCAAGCATGGTCTTAGCTTCATGGATGCTTGATTATCTTTTCAAGACAGTAAACAGCCATGAAACATGAAGATAAAACCCTTACCTAAGCTGTGAAAGATGAAACCTTCAAGAGATACACAACAAACCCGAAAATTAGTGTTTTTCTTGTTCCTGGTGCATCCGATTGCCTTCCTTTTTGATTTCTTGAGAGCTTGAGCTGTGGTGTCAATGGAAGTCTATGGAGGAGCTAAGGAAGAATTCTTTGGCTGGTTATGGCCGTAATGGCCAAGGAAAGGCAAGAGATCAAGATATTTTACTTGATTTAATTAGTTTAACCTTAACCTTCACTTAGGTCACTATAAGTATGCCTTAAGCAAGGAATTTTTGGCTAATCTTTAGCCCACATTTTTGACCTTAGAACCTGTAAATAAAAGGCTGGGATAATCCTAGAAATGGCCATCTTTGACTCTTGTCAAAAGTTAACCCATCCTTAAGTTATTTTTTGGAACAATTGTACACCTAGTTGTCCTAGGTTCTTGAATCATAGCTTTCGTTTCCTTTATGTAATTGAGCCTCCAAAAATTGCTTCCATAGCATTCAAATCCTTCCAAAATATCCCTTTTAGAGTTGTACAATTGAGTACCCAAGTCTTGAAATCTTTCAATAAGACCCATAGATTACTTGTAAAACAAGCAATCTTCTAAGCTTTCCTTTAGCACCAAGTAACCATTGTAATCTTTTAAGGAGGTGTAGATTATTCAGTTTACCCCTCACATTTCATTCACTATGGTGAAAATTACACTATATAATGGTTTATAACCATTATGCCTTTATACTGTAATTTTCCCATTTGTTGAGGTGGTAACACATGGTACATCTTTGTGGCTCCAGGATGCATACTCAACTTACTAGAGTGTGCTTCTTCTAGAATCTGGAATCTTAGATAATCCTTTTTAGGCACATATAATATATTCTGTAAGTATAACAACACTTTCTTATAGGAGAATCCTTGAAAAATTTCTCATTTCCTTTGTCCAGACACCAGTCCTATGTTCTCATCACTAAACTGGGCTTCCCTGATAAGCTCCTTCCACGGAGGGGCACTGGTGAGTACACTAAGTTGCTCACGTTCCCAAGTTTGCTATTGACTTGTTAAGCAAGTAAGGCTAAGGCTCTCGACCTTATGTTCCCCTTCCCCACCCTTGAGCACCCCAATATAATTTCTGCTCAGGGCATCTGCCACTACATTGGCTTTACCAGCTATGTATTCAATCACATAGTCAAAATCATTCAGGTATTCCAACCATCTTCTATGCCTCATGTTCACGTCCTTCTAAGTAAAAAGGTACTTGAGACTTTTGTGGTCTGTATAGACAAAAAAATTATTACCCAATAGCTAATGTCTCCATAGCTTAAGAGCAAAGACCACTGCTGCTAGTTCTAGGTCATGCACTGGATATTTCTTTTCATGTAGCCTTAATTGTCTTGATCCAAAGGCAATAGCCTACTTCTCTTGCATTAGGACACAACCTAGCCCTATATGAGGTGCATTAGTGTACACCTCATAGTCCTTTTTAGGATCTGGTAAAACCAACATAGGAGCTGTGGTCAGCCTCCTTTTAAGCTCTTGGAAGCTTTTCTTACATTTGTTTTCCTAGGCAAAATTTCTGGTTCTTTCTGATTAACTGGGTCATGGGTGCTGCTATGATAGAAGATTTTGGCATAAATCTACTGTAGTAGCAAGCTAACCCCAGGAAACTTCTGGCTCCCCTCACATTCTGGGGTTGCTTCCAGTCCAAGATTGACCTTACCTTTTCAGGATCCACGGCCAACCCCTGATCATTTATTACATGACCCAGAAATCCAATTTCTTGAGTCCAAACTTACATTTGCTTAGCTTCCCATAAAGCTTATGTTCTTGGAGCAAGCCAAGCACCACCTTTAGGTGTTCTTTATGAGTTTCCTCATCTTTTGAGTACACTAAAATATCATCAATCAAAACTACCACAAAGTGGTCGAGGTGTGCTCTGAACACCCTTTACATTAAGTCCATGAAACATGCAGGTACATTTGTAAGCCCGAATGGCATTACTGTAGATTCAAAGTGTCCATACCTAGTCTTGAAAGCAGTCTTAGGTATGTCTTCCTACTTAACTCTTAGCTAGAAATATCCAGACCTTAGATCTATTTTAGAAAACACCTTTGCTCCCTTCAACTGGTCAAATAGATCTTCAATTCTTGGGAGGGGGTACTTGTTCTTAATGGTCAAGGCATTAAGCTTTCTGTAATCTATACAAAGCCTAAGGGTTCCATCCTTCCTTTTCACAAATAAAACAGGTGCTCCCCAAGGGGTCTGATTAACCCTTTGTCAAGCAATTTATGTAATTTCTTTCTTAATTCTACAATTTCAGGTAGTGCCATCCTATATGGAGCAGTAGACACTAGTGGTGCTCCTGGTACCAATTTCATTTCAAACTCCACCTCCCTCATTAGTGGCAGCCCAAGTAGGTATGTGGGGAAAACCCCAGGAAAATCCTAAACTATAGGTATTTGCCTAAGTTCACTAGCCACTTCCTGGTCATTTAGTTCCAAGCATTCATTCCCATCTTCTAGAGTTATTAATTTCAATACTTGAACTTGGTAATCCAAGGCTAACTCTAGTGATTTATCTAGTTCATATGGTTTACAACCAAGCATCAAAAATTGTCTAGCATAATAATCTATAACCACTTTATTCTCACCTAGCCAATTCATGCCCAATATCACATCATAATCATAAATGTCTAGCATTATCAAGTCTGCTCTCAGTTTCAGCTTGTCTATTTGAATCATATAATTTTCAACCATGTGATATGTAAATAAAACTTCATCGCTAGCTATTTTAACCAAATACATATTTTGTCATGTACTTTACTTCTAGATTCATGGTCTTAACCAAGCTAGCAGAAATTATGGACAATGAAGCTCCAATATCAAATAGTGCAAACACTAACTGGCCATTAAGCTAAATGGTACCTTTCAAGACTCTTCTACTAGTCTTCTGCTGACTAGTCTCCCTGCCAATTGCCTCGGCCTCTAGTGCTTCCTGCACTTTTTTGGGAGTCTCCAATTGAAACACTCTACCAGAGAGTGCATTGGGCCTCCTCTGATCCTAAGGTAACCTTGGTGCTTGCCTCCCCCCTTGGTTAGGTATATTTGTCCTCAGTTGGGGCATACACATCTACCCATCAGGTCTTCTGGGGTTGTACCTCCCTGGCATTCTTCTAACATCCCCTCCTTTTGGGCAATCCCTCACCTAGTGGTTTGGGGCTCCACACTTGTGGCATTCACTAGAAGTTTTGAAGCATGGCTTGTTGCCATGAAATTTTCCACAAGTACTACACTGAGGACCATATTGCTGTGGCCCTTTCTCCTTCTTGTTTCCTTTCCTTCCCCTACTTGGCTCAACCTCCTCTCTCAAGTTTTTTGATGTCCTTTCTGTGATTCACTTCCACTCCCTGGACTGCTCTTGGCTTGCTATTTGAATTCCTACACAAGGGCAATAGCACTCTGCATAACTAAGTACTAATCTCTAGCTCCCATAGCTCTGAGAATTTGCCTCAGCTCAGGCCTTAAGTTTCTCAAAAATCTTTTGGTCTTCAGCTCCTCCTACCCATCATATTTTGGAGGATATCTTATCAAGCTAGTGAATTTCTATTCATACTCAATTAAACTAAGGTCTCCCTATTCTAGCTTAACAAATGCCACCTGCTTTTGATCTTTCTGGGCCTCACTCATATATTGCTGCTCAAAGACCTGGAGGAAATCAGCACACCTCATGGACCTCATCCTTGCAGGTGGCCTTCTTTAGTTCCTCTCCTGGTAGGTCCTTTGTATAGCTCTCCACCATAGTTCTGCATTTCCTTCCAGCCTGAAAGTGGCTAGCAAAACCTTTGGGTAGAGGACACATCCATCCGGTCAAATATCATATCTACTTGGTATACCCAGAACTTTGCTTCATCAGGGTCACATCCACCTTTGAACACTGGAGGTTTCAATGCCAAGAATCCTTCGAACTAGCCCTCCTTTAAGCCACCCTTCCTTGACTTCTCCTCTCTAGCCTCTAAGTCTCGGGTTCCAATTCTCGGTGGCCTTCTTCTCACTATAGTTTTAATATGAAGCTCAGTCCTCCTAGAAGACATGTAAGTGGCCAGCTCTTCTACTTTTGCACTCTCTTCTACTTCAGCTCTGGTTTCCTATCTCAGCTCAGACTTCATTCTCTTAGCCCTTGGATGTATTCTCTCTTCATCACTGATGGCCGAAGTGCTATCGCCCTAACCACTGACTTTGGAGGAGGGGGCCACACGCTTGACATATATGACCTCAGAAGCCCCATCGTACCGACCTCAGAAAATTGCCATATCGCCTCTCCATCAGAGGACGAACGAACCGACTTCAGAAGAGTGGGTAACCCTGGAGAGACGGTATCACCCCGGGAAGAGGCCCCCGTTCGTCCCCCTGAAAAGTAACGTCGACCGAAGGGACCTCGGAGGAGCGATGGGTGACGCAAAGGAGTCTCTGACATGTTCGCCCGTACGCACTAGACGTTGACCTCAAGAATTCTGACAGGCCACTATAGTCCGTGCTCTGGCACACTGAGACACGATTCTCGACAAATTACTGCCCGAGAAAGCCTGCATACGGCTGGCCCCTTTTTTCGGCTTAGAGGTACGGATGGCATCCGTCCATACACGTGTCACAATCAGAGGGGCTCATTTTCCCTATTTACAGCAGGAAAGGCTCTTGAGAAGGGGGGGACATGAGACCTTTTGGAGGGCTCCAGAGTTCTAGCCTTCTCTTTTTTCTTAAAACATGCTAGAAAAGCGCCTCCGGCGAGATTCTTCCGCTTATGTGCATGCCGGAGAAATACCCCCCGCAAGTCTATTTTGTGCTTACTCTTTGTCATTTAGAGGCACTGACTTGGGCGTCGGAGGCTCCTCCCCGGAAAACCACTCCGGGGACCTCCTAACCCATGTTTTCTGTATGTTTCAGGCTGGACTACTTGGGGGCGTCCCATTTTCAGGCTCTCTCCAGCACCGGAAATCCTTCATGGCTCCCGCCATCCATCACCAGACGGCCACACACGACATTCCTCAGGAGGTCCCTATCAGCCCCGTCGTGGAGCCACGGCGGGAACACAAACAATGGCTTACCCAACCCCATCATTTGGCGCCGTCTGTGGGAAATTTTCCAGGCAGCCGTGGTAAAAAACTCAGCGTTCTAAGGACAAAAGGCTCCCTGAGGCCCTCGTCCGCACCGAAGACTCACCCGGCGGCCGAACAATTAAGGAACAGGGACTTCTCATCCCGGGGATGATCATCCTCCGGATATCGCCGTAGCTTTCCTGCATAATTTCCCACGCATCGCCGTGGTCGAAATACTGCGGCGGATAGGTCGAAGATGTTCGTGTGCAAACATCGAGCTGAAGTCTCCTCTCTCAATCCTTTCGACGAGGAGAGTAGGGGTGACTCAAGAGCTCAGGGGGAAACAAAGAGTAGTGGGATGAATACCCAAAGGACGTGTTTTCCTTCGGAACATGATGGACGGGAAAGGTAGATTCTGTGCCGTCCAGACCCCCCCCCCCCGGTCAAGAGAGTTTGGGCCAAAGAAAGGTTGATGTTCCTCAGACAGCAACACCAAGCCCACTACCCTGAAAAGACACCTACGCGTTGATATTAAACAGGCAAAAGGCTATGATCCTACTCCAATGGACACACTACCATCATCCAAAAAGGAGTCACCCCTGCGCAACGTCAGAGCGAATAGAGTAAACGGGCAAGTGCACCGAACTCCAAAGATACTGCATCGCGCACAAGTCTAGAGGGGCAATATAACCCCAGGCGTCAACAGACTATTGCCGAAAGTCCAGAAACAGAAAAAGGGAAATCCAACGAAGATCGAGTATAGGCGAAAGCCAAAAGAAAGAACTCCCGGCCGAAGGGATCCCAGGCGCAAAAACACTACGACACTGGAACGGTACCTCGGAGGCCCGAGGATGGGGAAGTCACCTGAGCTAGCATATTCGGTTAACAAAGTGTTGAATCACCCAAGCCCGGCATTGCTGGGAACAAAAAACCTGGGAGAAGGGAAGGAAAAATGCCCCACAAAGAGGCATCTTCCAAAGATCCTGATGAAATGGAAAAAGTACAAAAAATGTTCCGGATAGTCTTCCTCGATTGAAGAGGAACAACGTCGGAAGGGAAGCTCAGGCCCATTATAGAAAGGCATCGGCAGAAAGAGGTGCAGAACAACGCGCAAAAAGAGGTGCGAACAAATGCGTCCAAAAAGGATGAGAATGGTCAAAAAGAAAAAACGCACCAGTACCCGAAAGACTGCCTTCGGAATAAAATACCCGAAAGACTCCCGTCGAAGTGGGTAACCCCTAGAGACTGCCCTTAGCCCTCGGCAAATACGGTTCACTACCAACAACGCCTGAAGCAAAAATGCCACGAGAAAATAGTAAACCACCTCGTTTGGCGAGACAAGACAAAACCCCTACTGATCAAGCCGGCAAAAGGCATACAAAAGCCTGCTTAAAGGAACATGATGCACGAAGATGGCATATTATTGCCGGCAGCATAACGGCTTCAGTTTTTAGACAAAGGAGGCCAAAAAGTTCACCATTAAACTTCGGAGTGAAATGACATTTCGGTTCACCAGCTTAGTTCTAAGGCAACAAGCAAGTGGAAACCCCGAAGTGGAGCCCCCGAATAGAAGTATGCACAAGGGACTATGGAAAGGTTGGGAGAAGCAGAGGGGAAAAGACCCAGAATGGCCGGGAAAATTCCTTGATAAAATTGGGAATTATCAGACAAACGTCCCGAAAAACCAAGGAGAAAAAAACCTTCCTTATTCGCCTACAAAGACCAGTGCCCACTTGGAGCAATACAGCTACCAAGAGAAGCACGAGTGATTCGGCGGAAAGAGGAAATAACCTTGGTTTGACAACTGAACTCGACCGATTAGCCAAACACCGAAAGAAGAACGAGCTCGGAAGGAATGCTTGGCAAAAGATTCTATATCCTCGAATTAGGGGAACGAGCTCGAGCCACTCCCTGGAGCATGAATGAGCTCAGGAGAGGTGCCTTCTCCGAAAAAGGCGGCCGTGGGTGCAAAATTAAGCCAAACGCCAAAAGCAGATCTCGTTCTCCGAAAGGCCAAAAACCGAACCTCGAGAACTACCTCAGAGGAGAACTTCGGTCGCTAAGAAAGAGGACCTCATTTACCGATTTAATGACTGAAATCGACCACCAAAAAGAGAACAAGCTTGGGAGGAATGCTCGGCGAAGAAAGAAATAGCCTCGAAATGGGGAACCAAACTCGAGCCACTCCCTGAAGCGTGAACGAGCTTTGGAGAAATATTTTTCTCCGTAAAAGGTGGCCGTAGGCGCAAAAGTGCGCTGAACACCAAAAGGAGATCTCATTCTCCGAGGGGCCAAAACAGAACCCCGAGGACTATCTCAAGGGAGAACTTCGGCCACCAAGAAAAAGGAAGTCGCTTGATTTAGGGCAAGGTCCTAAAGAGAGCATTATCAGTTTGGCAGCATCAAAGGGAGAAAATTGAGAAATATCTTATAAGAGTTCTATACTTAGAATTTCGTTCTATACTTAGAATTTTTAGGTAAACAGGTGGTACTTAGAGAAATTTCTCTTTTCTCCTACACAGGTTACCCGCCGTACAAGGCTGAAGCACGCATGAGAAGGACAGCACGACGTCCATCAAAGGCAATCCAGTGTTCGCCAGAAAAGTCTTTGATAGCCAAGAAAATGAGATTGGCCAGCAGAAAGGTCAGGGAATGGTTTCCCGAAATCCCCCAGCCGAAAGTAGCCAGGGCAACTAAAAAACAAAAAATTGCTCAAAGTGAAGAAATGAAGAAGAATCCATTAAAGAAGGTCTTTGGTACAAGAGGAGTACAAGAGAAGCACGAAAATGAAAAACCCTAGGATATCTAAGGATCCCCGGCGACGCGAGAAGTTCCGGCTCCCGTGTCTCTAGCCGTCGCCTTCGGGGCAAGTAGAGGAACAGGTGGCAGGTTGAGGTGATCAGCTTTCAACCAAGTCCACCGAGGACCCTCGGGAACATCCATGGCCGAAAGAAAGGAGGTCTCGAGGTCCGGGTACCGTTGCAGAAATTGATGACGAGCTAGACAAAAGCCTTCCTAAAAGGGCACCTTCAACATTTGGGCGGCTTTGTCCCTTTCTACGTCTAGCAAGTCCGCCTCATTCTCAAGACTAGCAACCTCCTTTTTGAGACCCAGGATCTCCTCTTTAAGATCGGCAATCCTCCTCACCAATCTCTTTACGTTCTTTCTCTTCATCACACTCCTCCTCAGAAAATAAACCCTTGCTTGAAGAGCCGCTTTTTCGGAAAGAGTTCTCTTCAGAAGGGTAGCTTCCTCTTCTTTCTCCTTCTGAATGGGCTCATTGGCAGAAGTCAAGCGCACAGCCTCCTCGCCAAGGTCCCACATTTTGCGGGAAAAGTCCTTCAGGAGGTCCGATTGGCCTATCAGGAACTCATCCTGGAGCTGGACCACCTCCTCCCTGGCTATGCGCCTCAACTCGACATTAGCTATGTCCAAGTTAATACAGAAGAGCCTGGCTTTCTCTAGTCCACTTTTAGCCCGAGCTCGGGTAGAAGACTGCTCGGCCGCCCAAACTCGGAGGTGCTCACTGTACCCCAAAAGCTACGAAGAAGAAGGAGAAAAATCCTCAGTAAAAGCAGCATATGGAAAGGCAAAACACTTGGGCAAAAAAGAGAAGGCCAAAAAGATCACCTGAGCGGCGTGCTCAAAAACTCTAGCGGCGAGTATATCCCCAGAAGTGCACTCCTCGGCAACTGCCTTAGAAGAAGACTCGGTAAGAACACCCCTCGCCATCTGGGGAGCCATCTATTGACAATCCCTGGAGAACAAGTTCATGTCCTCCGTGAAAGACTAAAACGGCTCCCTCGGAACCTTGTCTTTCGGGAGAAGGGAGTCCCGGAGAGCCCGTCTTCGGGCATGGTCAACCATCCATACTGGGGCCGCTCGGTCCTCTGTAAAATGGAGGGGCGCAAGTCAAGAAGGGCTCCCTGAAAGCACAAGTTACGAGGGAGCAGGTGTCAAAAAAGAATCGGACACAAACCTGGCGCAACCCCGGTAGCCTCCTCCACGAAGGCCGGAATGTGCTTGGCTTTGTCCTTGTGACGTCTCTCCAGCTTTTTAACAGTAGGACTCTTGGGCAAAGAGCCTAAAAGCCCCACCGACGAGGTAGGACTCGACGGAGTGAAAAGGGTGACTACTCCGGCGGGCACCTCGACTGCAGCAGTAACAGCCTGAGAAGATGTTGTAGCTACTTCGGAGGGGGCAGCAACCCTGGTAGATATCGGAGTGACATCAACCATGGCGAAGGTTGTAATCGCGTCGGTGGAAGTGGCTATCGCATCAGTTGAGATATCAACCTTGGTGGAGGTAGCAATAACTTCATCGATCTCCATCACATCTTCCGAAGGTGGAGTAAGGGCTCTCTTCTTTGACTTCTTGGCCGAAGACGGTCCACTCCCAGTAGACTTACGTCTTTTGGAGCCACTTTTCTTTGCTTGTTCTCCCTTCTCTACCTGACCAAGGATGAGACTCTTGTAGTAGGCGGCAAAATCGTCAGCCATCTCTGAAAAAGGGGGAAAAGCATCAGTATGAGTCCAAAAAGGCCACTCAAGCTTAGGATG
Organism: Aquilaria sinensis; assembly: GCA_005392925.1. Taxonomy (NCBI): domain Eukaryota; kingdom Viridiplantae; phylum Streptophyta; class Magnoliopsida; order Malvales; family Thymelaeaceae; genus Aquilaria; species Aquilaria sinensis. The sequence continues at coordinate 210,112 of SMDT01003296.1, forward strand.
TGAGTCCAAAAATGGTTAGCCAGAAGAAGAGCTTCCGATAAGAAAGGAAAATGTCAGCAAAAACCAAAAAAATATGACTTCGGGAGGCTGAGAGGTTAGCAGAAGTCGAACGATTCCCGAGGAAGGCACTCACGAAAAGCCTTGCCGAAATCAGGATTCCTGGATGCCGTCGTAAATAATGGCCGGAAATCGCTCCGCCGTGAAGACCGTCACTAAAAGAGATGCCGTCATAAATAATCACCGGAAATTGCTCCGCCGTGCAGACCGTCGCTGAAAGAGATGGAAAAGGCGAGAGAAAACGAGAGCAAGAGTGAGAATGAAGAAAAAACAAATGAAAAGAAAGGCAAGGGGAAGCTTATATAGAGCAGGGAAGGGCAATTGAAAAGGCGTCATAACTACTGCGTGGGAGTGAAACGTCACCATAATTACCCCTCCCGCGCAAAAATTCGTGCCATACCAATTGACGCTTGCCACGTGTCGGCCATCACGAGAAACTAGGGCATTTTTTCTGACATCCCAAAGATTTGGGTGCATCCCCAGAATTGGCAAACCCAGTTTCAAGGCATGACAGTCCACTGATCTGAGATGGAAAAGACAAGATTGGAAATCTTGACGACACCGAAAGACAAGTATGCGACATCCGCCCGAGCAAACTACGTCCTTAAAATGGCGAAGTACCTTCCTTGCAAATGATATAAGCTGGATCCTCTGAAATTGCTCCCGAAAGGGCTACAAGCCGAAGTCACACTTCAGCTTTCCGAAGGAGGGCATGTGATGGCCGAAGTGCTATCGCCCTGACCACTGACTTCAGAGGAGGGGGCGATACGCCTGACATATATGACCTCGGAAGCCCCATCGTACCGACCTCGGAAAATTGCCATATCGCCTCTCCATCAGAGGATGAACGAACCGACTTCGGAAGAATGGGTAACCCCAGAGAGATGGTATCACCCGGGAAGAGGTCCCTGTTCGTCCCCCTGAAAAGTAACGTCGACCGAAGGGACCTCGGAGGAGCGATGGGTGACGCAAAGGAGTCTCTGACATGTTCGCCCGTACGCACTAAACGTTGACCTCAAGCATTCTGACAGGCCACTGTAGTCTGTGCTCTGGCGCACTGAGACACGATTCTCGACAAATCACTGCCCGAGAAAGCCTGCATATGGCTGGCCCCTTTTTTCTGCTTAGAGGTATGGATGGCATCCGTCCATACATGTGTCACAATCAGAGGGGCTCATTTTCCCTATTTACAGCAGGAAAGGCTCTTGAGAAGGGGGGGACATGAGACCTTTTGGAAGGCTCCAGAGTTCTAGCCTTCTCTTTTCTCTCAAAACATGCCAGAAAAACACCTCCGGCGAGATTCTTCCCCTTATGTGCATGCCGGAGAAATACCCCCCGCAAGTCTATTTTGTGCTTACTCTTTGTCATTTAGAGGCATTGACTTGGGCGTCGGAGGCTCCTCCCCAGAAAACCACTCTAGGGACCTCCTAACCCCTGTTTTCTGTATGTTTCAGGCTGGACTACTTGGGGGCGTCCCATTTTCAGGCTCTCTCCAGCACCGGAAATCCTTCACGGCTCCCGCCATCTATCACTGGACGGCCACACACGACATTCCTCAGGAGGTCCCTATCACCCCCGTCGTGGAGCCACGGCAGGAACACAAATGATGGCTTACCCAACACTATCAATCACCCTCATCTTCATCTTGGTTTCCTCCATTCTTACTTGGTTGATCATAATTCACTAGCTCTTTGCCAGGCCTTCAATTTCTCCTACCTTTTCAGTCAAGGTTTTCTCCTGCTTTTGCTTGTTCTGGGCTTTCTTGTGGCTAGGCTTGGTCTCTAGCCAAGGGTTGCATTCCCACCATAAGTTATGCTACAGTAGCTTGTAGGGTTTCCATCATCTGTTCCATTCTATCATGCCTGCCTCTACTTGGTCCAGGTACATGTACCTTGGCATTTGACTCCTCGGCCAAATTAGGCACTATGGCCTCTAATTGCCTTTCAGGCTCAGCTATATGCATTCTATCTCTAGGATGGGTTGCTCTACCTGCTTCTGCTTCCTGTTCAAGGAACTCTCTTTCCCTACCTCAAGTTCTCATCCTACACTCAAGATGCATCTATTCACATATGCTCAATAAGTATAAGTGTTATATAAACCTATTTGGGAACAAGTCTACGCAAAGTACGATACTTGATCAAAAGCAATAAACCATAAGCTCTGATACCAACAAAGGCTATCACACCCCACACAGGCCCCAACCTGTACACTTACAGTGCCACTCACTAAGCTACCATGAAAGTTATTAGATACTTGCTTTTAAAAGTGTTATGATTAGACTTAGGTCTTGGCCAACTTTCAATCTTGTAGCTTAAGTCTTATTTTCTTAAGGTTAAGGCCTGGGAGGTGCCCCAGGAGGCTTACCGGTTAGTTATAGGTACTTTACTTACAGCACAAGGCAAGGCCCAAAGATTACTTGCAACACAAAGCAAGGCTTTAAAGTTACTTGCAACACAAGTCAAGGCATGTACACTTTTCATCTTTAAGTGTCTAGGTTGTGTGCTCATCAAGTGTGGCATTCTAATGCATGGCAACCAAGAAGCCCATCTCATCTCAAGTTTAAAATCATGTTTTCATGTCAATGCACGTTCAGCCTAATAGACTCACAAAGGTTTGGCTCAGAAGGACAATTCCAAGACATATAAATCAAAGCATAACTTGGGATTCATCCATCCATAACATATACACAAGTTCATAATTCAATCGAGGCCATATATACACAAAATAAACCTCCACCAAAGTACTACCTACTTGGCAACATACCAAGGGCACTTACAATCTCAAAATAAGCACAAGTTATGCATTACATACCCCACCCATTTATAATACCCGATAGCCACCTTAAAAGTGTAATACAAGATCAAGGATTGTAGGAAATGTCCTATAACCAAGTTCATGGTCATGAAAGAAAACCAAAACACTAATGCCCATGAACACATATCCATAGCTCTTCCTACGCTTGTCCCACAAATCTATACAAAGCCTATAAAACTCAAACCTATAAGTTTGAGCAATAACCATAAGACAAGCACATTGTACTCATAAGCCAAGCTTTCAGTTTTGGCACATACCTTGACAAAAAGTGCAATACTTTAGCACATAAGCTATACACACAATCACTTAAGCTCTAAGCCTTTTCCTGAAACATATACAACAAGGAGGATGAGTTTATAACTCAGTAAGGTTCACTACAACTCCAAAGAGTTTATTTAGTTAAGCCCCAAAGCTTAACCTCCATTAGCTTTGCTTAACCTGCAAGAAAAACAAGAAAACACCAAAACTACAAGCGTAATAACATATACTCATGATAACTGAGACATATATATACTTAATAACAACAACTACAAAAGGTTAGCAAACATATCCAAGCAAACAAGCAGACAACACACACACCACAGCACAATGCCCTTCTCAACCGAAACTACTAGCAAGTACACATACATAGTTTGCACTCCAAGCATTGCCAATCAAACTCCATTCCACTAGACCTCCAAGTTCAAAGATAAGTTGGCCTACTTACCTTGAACTTTAGTACTTGCCATTAATGACTAGCTAGCCAGAAATTCACATAAACCCAAATGTTCCAATATGCCCCATCTAGCAATCTAAGATCATATAGCTCAATAGTACTATCACTTAGAAGCCATTAATCTACTTGAATATGGAATCATTACCAAAATCAACTAGAATTTTGTGAAACCTTACAAATTACAAGCTTGAGCTATTGGTTACCACCTGAAGTTCCAAATCCCCCTTTTGAAACTTTAATTGCAAGGTCGCCCAGTGCTGAAAACACCAAATGCTAGCTTGATTCTTCACTTCAAGCCTTAATTGCCAAGCTTTACCATGAATCCTTCAAGAACTGGCCCTTTCCTTGCCATGAACAACCGTAACTTGCAACAATGACGTCAAACCCAAGATTAGTGGCTTAAGTGGAGACATTCAAAATTCACTTAGGTGCTACATGGCACACTAATTGGCTCTAATACCCTTCTTGGCCTTGCATAAATTTGCATGGCTTAGTGTAATCCTCCCATGCATCTTAGTATCCTTAACAGCACCTGAATGAGTGTTCAAATTGGCCCGTAAACTTGGCATTCCGCCATTAGCCATATAATCACTTTCCATGTGCATTTTAAACCTAATAGTTCTCGGTTGCACACATACATCACTCTTCACATTTTCATTTAAATCCCTCATGTTTTAGTACATTTTCTTTCCTTTTTGGCCTGGGCAAAGTATGGAAATAGTGTCCTAACATATACTCTTATGTTGATGCCTTTCTTTGCATGTGTGAGGTGTTCAATATAAAGCTCCACTTTATCTTTTTCTTGCAATATTACAAACTCCATCCTATTCTGAAAGGGGGATTCTACTTCTTACTCCCTTGGGCAGCCGGGAGCAAGAAGTTAACTTTTACTTTTGGGACAAAATACAGTTGGCAAGGTTGGTAGAAGAAGTACTTTTTCATGAAGATTGATAAGAAGTGGGTAGATCTTCCTGCTCAATGGGCTTCGAGTTCCTTAGCGATTGACGTAATAGACCTAAGGAAGCTATTAACTTTAGAATTGGAAGCCCAATTTGAGGAGTTTGATAGTCGTATTTGGGATGTTATGGACTAGGATGTAGAAATTCCCCTGCGCTCTCTCTACCCCTTCCCCATTAGGTGGAGCTTCATGATCGAAGAAGTATTTCGGGAATTAGGGGTTATCAAAGGGCACCTTACTGACTTGAACATGCCGAAATCGGCCATGGATGGAAATAAATCGTGGTTGGTCATGCTCCTTCGGGGCAAACTTACGCACTCAGCACTGCTGGAGAGTAAGCTTTTTTCCTACTTTCCTTTTTATAACTTCTCCGTACTTGCATTGATGTTCTTCTTTTTTAGAGAGATGGGCGATAAATCTGCAGCCTTCTACAAGAGTCTCTTCCTTGGCCAAACTGAGAAGGGGGAGCAACAGAATGAGAAGGCACCTAAGAAGAAGAAGGTGCCAGCTGGGCCATCCTCAGTCCCGAAGTCAAAGAAAAGTAAGGATCGCCCCCTTCCACCTCCACCCGAAGGTCAAGTGGACGTCCTCGATAGAACTCTTGCACGTGCTGACTCACCTTCAGAGCCGGCCATCCATTCTATCCCCGTAAGTCCCGATGCTACTGTCGAGGCATTGGGAACTTTGCTAAGGGAGATGCATACAGAAGAGGCTCAGGAGCATCGAAGAAGTAAGGGCAAGGAGATCCCCAATGAAGTGTTGGATGTCAACGAGTCTGATGAAGAATGCCCTAAACTCGAACTAGGTTTGTCCCTTATGTTGGATTTCGGGAGCCAAACAATGTAGCAAAATTTAACCAAAACCCTCCAGGATCCATGTGAAATGGGGTAAACCAGGTGTTCAAAAATTTTCATACCTAATTTCCGGTTGAGATCTCTCACCCAACTATAGAGTTGAATCACAAAACCTGAACAGTTGGCATGTTCAAGCTCTCTATGGTATCCACACGAGCCTCTTGGGATCACCACGCTTCCACCACGTCCCGAAAAATGCATTTCTCTTGCGCTCGTAGTGCTAGCTTGCGTCCTCCAAGGAATTGCAAGAGACGAGTACGGCTGTCCTTTTGGGAGGCTAGGGCATGAAGCTCTGAATTTCTCACTAAAATTTGTATTTATAGTGAGACTCAACTTCTAGGCCTAATGGGTTTCAAAGCCCTAATCCAATTAGGCTTCAATTTCAGGCTTAATAATGGCTCAACTTGTGGGCCCATTATTAATACGAAATTATTGTGAAACCATAACCCAAATAATTAGCCCATGCACTCTAATGATCCAAATAGCTCTATGTGTGCGACCCAATAGGCTCTTACCACATTGGCAATTATCATAAATCACATTTATGATCATAAGCAATGAGCGGTGTCTAACAACACATCATTGGTACCAAAGTGACAAGATTGTCAGTGATTCGACTAAACCTTTATGATCATCATCGATATATGCCATTGTCCCTTTGTCCAAGATATCAAGACTAAGCACGAGACATGGAATGTGTCACTCTCGTATAGCCCAATCTTTGGTTTCTTGATTACCAAGAAGACCAACTTAAACTGATGACATTGATATCGTATATCAACTCATCCGAGCATGGCCATGCATTTTCTAAGTCTCACTCTATCAAGGGGCCCAAAGATATCACTCCCGTTACATAGGAGGGACAAATCCAATCTTGATCATACAAATCCCTCCGCATGATATGTGGCATGCCCAATGACCTCCTTCAAGTTCACTCAGTTACGAGCAACAAAGGAAAGTATCAAAGTATGTGACCCACATGCAGGGAGCCTTGATGATCTTAGGTCGAAGGACTACATATACCATGATTATTATGAGAATCACTCATGACATTCATCTAACGATCCATGTAGTGTTCTCTTGGTAGGTCGGTCTAGTACACAAGTTTTCCAACTTGTACCCATATGTAGACTACATATCTCATATTAGTCTCCACATATGCTAGTCGTTATGTATTATTGCAACTCGCTCCACAATAATACTAGACCAGGGATGTTTGAGAATATCATTATTCCATGGTTACAATTATGTTTATTACGTTACGCAAAAACAAAACAACTAACATAATTGTTGGAGTAATGCCTTAATAAAATATCATGACTTTATGTGCAAAAAATAATATCATCTCATGATTGGCTTTTGGGCACAACACTAACAATATATAGTTGGAACCTAACTTGACATATGAAGAGAAACCTATAGCTATCTTAGCCAAGGATACCAGAAGGTTAAGAAACAAGTCATTCCCATGGTTAAAGTTCAGTGGTCACACCACTCTGAAAGATAAGCAACATGGGAAACTGAAAGAGACCTTATGGAAAGGTATTTTGAAGAATACCCAAAGCTAAAGGCTATTTTGGAGGACCAAAATTTTTAAAGGGGGGGAGGATTGTTACCACCTCACAAAAAAGGGAGAATTACAAGTGTGTCATAATGGCTAAAATCATTATATTGTATCATTCTCACCATAATGATTGAAGTGTGAGAGGTAAAAGGCATGATCAACACCTTCTTAAAAGTGTTTCCAGTTAGTAAGTTGGCCCATAAGAAAAGTGTTAAGGATTTCTTGTCTGTCAAGCAACCTATGGACTTTTTTATATGATTTTGGAAATTTGGGTAATCAATTACAAAACTTTCACAAAAATGATTTGCAGAGTTATGGGAAGGATATGAATGGTATGAAAGTGCTATTGGAGGACCAAATTGCTTATAGAATACAAATATGCACAAAGGCAAACACTAAAACGCTTTAAGGACTTAAGTGTCCTATTGTGTGCCTTTGGTTGTTCATGCTTATGACTTAAGTCAAATGAAAGTTTTGTGCAGTTGCCCACATAAGGAAGGGCTTCTATGGGATGGGATAAGGATGTCAAACGTAGGCCAAGAGATTGAGGTAAAGAAACCATGGTCTTGTAGCAAGGAAAATGCCATAAAGCTTGGTTAGGCTTATTAAATGTCTTTAGTGCAGTTAAGACATATAAGTGTCCATTCTTGTCCTTATCTGCCAAATTTTAGCCTCCACTGGCAAAAAGGAAGCCAACCCTCTCCTCCACACTTCCTCCATAGCCACCATACCTTCAAACTCAAACCAGCCTGCAATTGAAGTCAAGGCAGCACAATTGGAAGCTATTTGGTGCTATTGGTTGAGTGCACCTAAGATCAAGCTCCAATTTCATCATACCCATCAAGGTAAGGGTTCTCTTGCAATCATGGGTTATTTTCTTTATTTTTAAGCAACCATGGAGAAATGGCTAAGCTTGGAAGAGAGCCATGAGCCAGATGAACCAAGCTTAGTAAGGGGAGTGCATTTATTGAAGCTTTTGTGACCTAGTGTGAAGTGCATAGTGATGGCATCGAAAATTGGGGTTTCTAAAGCCCAAAGTTAGTACTAACTAGAGTTAAAATCCTCCTAAGACCGAGCATTAGCTTGATGAGGGTCACCATGGTGATTTGGTTGTGTTTATTATGTGTTTTATGGACTACCCTATGGTATATGTTGCTGCCGCATTTCATGTGTTTGTTGGTTGTGAATGGCTACTGCATTTGGTTGCTATATATTGTATATATGCATCATGGTTTTTTTGTTTTAGTGTCTTTGGATGCAGGTTTTAATGATGGCTACATTGCCTATTTAATCCAAATGCTACACTTACTAAGTTTCTCAATGAAACTTGCTCCCCTCAATTTTGTCATTTCAGGTCTAGCTGAAACATCACCTTCAAACTAACCTTTGTCAATTGATTTTTTCCCTAAATTCTCAGCTCCCTGAACTTCCATATGTCTAGTTGTGATATGGATAGTTTGGTAATTTTGGGAGCACATTTGGTATTTTTAGTGATGGTACTTATTGTGTTGTGCAGCAATTGTCCAACATCCTGTTCTGGAGTCCATTGTGTCTCAGGCACTACTATAGCCTAGGGTGCGTATTTTGCTGAGTTAAGACCATTTTTTATTGTATTTATTCATGTACGTGTGGTTTTTGTAAAATGAGACACATATGTGAACATTTGAGTAATGTTTTGGCTATATAAGTGATGTGGTAGAAAGCTGCCTAAGTGTGAATGATGGGCTATTTACTTGTAAATTTTGTTTTAGAAACATATGGGTGTTAAATGCATGGGAATGTATTTCCTATGTGTAATTGACATATATGGGGTAGCCTTGGAGGGCTTTACCCTTGTGAATGAAGTTTTTGCACACTTATGAAATTTTATATGGGCAAAATGGTCATAAAGTGACTAGAATTTTGACTCTGTACTTAAAATTCTATATCTCCCACTATAGATGGAATCTTGGTGTGAACATATAGAGGTTCAACTATGTTTTGGAATTTTTGAATTTGGAGCACTGTAGCCAAAGATATGACATTGCAAATTTGGCTAAGTTACTGTTCATTTGGTCAGAATTTTGTAACCAACTTAAAAAATCCATAACATGGTTCATAGGTGGGCTATTGATTTAAAAAACACTTGTTAGTAGATCTATGTCTCTACTTGATAGTGGAGCAAACAAAAAATAGGGTACATGGCTAGAATGATATAGTTTATTAGTGGAAGTTATAGGTGTAGTGGCTGGTCATTAGAACTTAACAAGATTGCCTAATGCGTGGTAGCCAAGACTAAGACTTGTGCTAGTGTTTTCCTTCTTTATTGCCATGGTGTGCATGAAATGTGGTATGTGTGTGATGGTTAGACCAATATGTATGTGTTTACACAGTGACGAAAATGGCCACTTGGGTATGCACACTAAGGATAGTGTTCTGATGGCCTACAAAACATTACCAATCCTGGGAGTCTAAATGCACAATTTTGGCACCATAATTGGACTAGCCCGGAATGGGTAACAGATGTTGGTATCTGGGGATGGTTTATACATATACATAGCATATAGTTTCATTGCATAAATCTACATGCATGAACTCAATTTGGTAAGTAGCTATTGTCAAGTACCATTGAAATACCTATGATTTTTATATGTGCTCTATGGTGAATCATCAATGCAGGAAGTAAACATGGTTGCCACAAGGATAGGGGAACCACCTAGAAGGCCACCTACTAACCCTGGGCAACAAAGAAATGGATAGAATAGAGGGAATCAGGAGCAGCAGCGGGTACCAAACCCTAAAGTGCCTCAGGTTGGTTAGTGTTAATGTTGTGCCCAAAAAGCCAATCATGAGATGATTGTATTTTTGCATATTGAGTCATGATATTTTATTAAGGCATTAATCTAGCAATTATGTTCGTTGTTTTTGTTTTTGCGTAATGTAATAAACATAATTGTAATCCTAGAACAATGATATTCTTAAATGTCCCTGGTCTAGTATTATTGTGGAGTGGGTTGTAATAATACATAACGACTAGCATATGTGGAGACTAATATGAGATATGTAGTCTACATATGGGCACAAGTTGGAGAACTTGTGTACTGGACCAACCCACCAAAAGAACACTACATGGATCGTTAGATGAGTGTCATAAGTGATTCTCATAGTGATCATGGTATATGTAGTCCTTCGACCTAAGATCATCAAGGTTCCCTACATGTGAGTCACATACTTTGATACTTTCCTTTGCTGCTCGTAACTGAGTGAACTCGAAGGAGGTCATTGGGTATGCCACATATCATGCGGAGGGATTTGTATGATCAAGACGGGATTTGTCCCTCCTATGTAACGGTAGTGATATCTTTGGGCCCCTTGATAGAGTAAGACTTAGAAAATGCATGGCCATGCTCGGATGAGTTGATATACGATATCAATGTCATCAGTTTAAGTTGGTCTACTCGGTAATCAAGAAACCAAAGATTGGGCTATACGAGAGTGACACATTCCATGTCTCGTGCTTAGTCTTGATATCTTGGACAAAGGGACAATGGCATATATCGGGGATGATCATAAAGGTTTAGTCGAATCATCGACAATCTTGTCACTTGGGTAGCAATGATGTGATGCTAGACACCACTCATTTATTATGATCATAAATGTGATTTATGATCATTACCAACGTGGTAAGAGCCTGTTGGGTCGCACACATAGAGCTATTTGGATCATTAGAGTGCGTGGGCTAATAATTTGGGTTTTGGGTTCACAATAATTTCGTATTAATAATGGGGCCAATAGTTGAGCCATTATTAAGCCCGAAATTAAATCCTAATTGGATAGGGCTTTGAAACCCATTAGGCCTGGAAGTTGAGTCTCACTATAAATACAACTTCTAGTGAGAAATTCACAGGTCTCTTTGCCCTAGCCTCCCAAAAGGACAACCGCATTCTTCTCTTGCAATTCCTTGGAGGACACAAGCTAGCACTGTGAGCACAAGAGAAACGCATCTGCCGGGATGTGGTGGAAGCGTGGTGATCCCGAGAAGCTCGTGTGGATACCGTAGAAAGCATGAACACGTCAACTGTTCAAGTTTTGTGATTCGACTCTACAATTGAGTAAGAGATCTCAACCGAAAATTAGGTATGAAAATTTTTGAACACCCGGTTTACCCCGTTTCACTTGGATCCTGGAGGGTTTCGGTTAAATTCCGCTGCGCTGTTTGGCTCCCGAAACCCAACAGTGGTATTAGAGCTACTGGTGAAACCCTAAATCGGGATTGATGTTGAATCGCATGATGTTATGTGTTTGGTTGGTTTTTGGCCATGATTAATTAGATTGATTCATGATGCATGAAACCGAAACTCGTAATGAACATTTGACATATATGAAGAAATGACACTAATTTGTTAATGAGATTAACCCAAAATTAAATGGTATGAGACACCTATATGGATTAGGATTCTTGCAATAGTTGCAAAAACCCTAGCTTTGTTCGGGACCACCATATGCGAAACGCCGCATAAATAAAAATTGGTTAATCAAAGAGTGAAAATTGGCATGCATCTTTGTTGAATGAGATTTGACATGATATGCTGATTGGTGTTTGAAGCATGGTGCATGGTTATAGCCCTTGATTGGTTGCACTTGTAAATACGGCCTGCGAGTCGTGCCTTTTCTTAGCACTTTCATTGTACATTCTCTTCTCACCTTACTCCCCTCGAATGTAACTCGAGGTTTCTATTATTGATGTAATGGTGCATTATGGGATCATCCAAGTTGGTATGTCCAAGGATCATCCAAGGTGGTATGTCCAAGGAGGTGACAACAAAAGGGCAACCAAGAAAGGAAGAGAAGGAGCTTGTGAAGACTCTTTTCTTTTCTTAGGCTTTTATGATATTCTCATTGGCTTGAGAATATCGCATAGTTTTGGCTATAACCATGTCACGTTTACTTTCTTGTACGCATGAGATGCATGTTTTATATTTGTATGTGATGCATGTATAAGACAACCGGAGATAACAAATTGGTGAGATCAAAAGAAAAATCCCTCAAACAAATATTAAGTCATTAAATGTGATGCCTTCCAAATGTTGGCACTCGTCAAGACTTTGATCAACATTAGGTGGGTTTGCCAAAGCAAAGCACCTATGTTCATCTTGGTAAGGCGCGATGGGATAATAGTGATATCCAAACTGCTAACTTTGGGTTCGACTTAACTAAGTCATCCTAATAGGATTAGGGACTTAGAGGCATAGAGTTGGGCTTAAGTTCATGAGATGAGCTTGGACAAGTGTTGTTCACCCAACTATCCAAGAGTTGCATGGGATGCAATTGGCAAGGAGTTGCCTACCTAAATAGCTGTAACTTGAGAGAAAAGCCAAAGCTGACTCAGGTTGTGGTCAAATATGGATCTTGGCCCACTAGAATACCTTAGCGCCGAGGTGTTCCGAAATAATATCGAGGGTTATTATTTTGAGGAAAATAGTGGGAGTATCGTTTAATAAAAGTCCTTATTAAATGAATTAAAATACATGACTCTTACACTGCATATTTACTGTTGTAGATAACCATGGCACAAAACACATCGACACTTTCGTTGCGATCGATCCTTGAGAAGGAAAAACTGAATGGGACCAACTTTCTCAAATGGTACCGAAACTTGAGGATAGTCCTCAAACAAGAGAGAAAGGCTTATGTCCTAGAGCAGCCCATTCCGAATGAGCCTGCTGCCACTGCTCCAAGAGCTGAAAGGGATGCTCACAAGAGGCATTCTGATGATGCTTTGGATGTTGCATGCCTCATGCTTATTACCATGGAATCTGAGCTTCAGAAGCAACATGAGAACATGGGGGCGTTCGATATGATCGAACATCTCAAAATGCTTTTCCAAGAGCAAGCTAGGCATGAGAGGTTTGAGACCTCTAAGGCATTGTTTCAGTGCAAGATGTCTGAGGGAAGTCCCGTGGGTCCTCATGTGCTCAAGATGATTGGGTACATTGAGAATCTTGAGAATTTGGGATTTGCTCTTCAGAAAGAGTTGGCTATTGATGTAGTCTTGCAATCGTTGCCTGAAAGCTACAGTCAGTTTGTCATGAACTATAACATGAACGACCTTGACAAGTCCCTCCCTGAATTGCTCAACATGTTGAGAACTGCTGAGCAAAACCTTAAGAAGGCTAAGCCCATTTTGATGGTTCAAAAGGGCAAGGGAAAAGGAAAAGCCAACAAGAAGAAGGATAAAGCTAATGGAAAGTCCAATGCTAATTCTTCTTCAGCTGCATTGAAACCAAAGGGTGGTGTGGCAAAGGAAGGGGAGTGCTTCCATTGTAAGCAACCTGGACACTGGAAGCGCAACTGCAAGCTCTATCTTGAAGAACTTGCTAAGGAAAAGGGAAGTAAGACTTCCACTTCAGGTATTTTTGTTATAGAGGCTAACTTTTCTACTTCCTCATCTTGGGTATTGGATACTGGATGTGGATCTCACATTTGTGCAAATGTGCAGGATCTAAGTAGAAGTAGAAGATTGGCCCGAGGTGAAGTGGACCTATGTGTTGGAAATGGAGCAAGGGTTGCTGCCTTAGCCGTAGGGACTTATGTTCTCACTTTACCTAGTGGATTAGTTTTAGAATTAGACAACTGCTACTTTGTGCCTACTATTAGTAGAAATTTGATTTCTGTTTCTTGTTTGGACAAGAAAGGTTTTTCATTTATAATAAAGGACAAATGTTGTTCTATTTATTTGAATGAAATCTTTTATGGTAGTGCTCAACTTAGCAATGGGTTGTATGTTCTAGACCTCGAAGATCCAATCTATAATGTGAATACCAAGAAGGTCAGATTAAATGATTCAAACCCGACCTATCTCTGGCACTGTCGCTTGGGCCATATAAATGAGACCCGCATATCCAAGCTCCATAAGGATGGACTCTTGGACTCATTTGATTTTGAATCATATGAGACATGTGAGTCATGTTTGTTGGGCAAGATGACCAAAGCCCCATTCACAGGGCAAAGTGAAAGGGCTAATGACTTACTAGGACTCATACATAGTGATGTATGTGGCCCTATGTCTACACAAGCTAGAGGAGGTTTCCAATACTTCATTACTTTCACTGATGACTTCAGTAGATATGGCTATGTGTATCTCATGAGACACAAGTCAGAATCCTTTGAAAAGTTCAAAGAATTCAAGAATGAAGTAGAGAATCAACTCGGGAAAAGTATCAAAGTGCTTCGATCAGATCGAGGTGGAGAGTACTTGGATCGAGAATTCCTTGACTATCTGAAGGAGTGTGGTATAGTATCACAACTCACTCCACCAGGTACACCTCAATGGAATGGTGTATCTAAAAGGAGAAATCAAACTCTGTTAGACATGGTTCGCTCTATGATGAGTCAAGCTAACCTTCCAAACTCATTTTGGGGACATGCTCTAGAGACAGCTACTTTTACACTAAACCGAGTTCCATCTAAATCGGTTCAAAAGACACCATATGAGATATGGAGTGGGAGGCGTCCCAATTTGTCTTTTATGAAGATTTGGGGCTATGACGCTTATGTGAAACGTCAATCCTCTGACAAACTAGGGCCCAAATCTCAAAAATGCCTTTTTGTTGGGTATCCCAAAGAAACAAAGGGTTACTATTTCTACAATCCTTCTGAGCAAAAAGTGTTTGTTGCTCGAACTGGTGTCTTTTTAGAGAAAGAGTTTATCTCTAAAGGAACTAGTGGGAGGAAAGTAGAACTTGAAGAAATTCAAGAACAACAAGGAGACATCGAACCTGAAATGGAACCTGAACAGACACCACAAGATGTTGTGGTTCAAGAGTCTGTTCCTGTAGCACAGAGCCCACGTAGGTCTGGTAGGATTCGGCGTGAGCCCGAGAGATATGGATTTCTCGTGACTCACACTGGTGATGTGATGCTCATGGATCAGGATGAGCCCGCAACCTACCAACAAGCTATGTCGGGGCCTGACTCTGAGAAGTGGCTAGTGGCCATGAAATCCGAGATGGAATCCATGTATGAAAACCAAGTATGGACTTTGGTTGACCCACCTGAAGGGGTAAAACCCATAGGGTGCAAATGGGTTTTCAAGAAGAAAACTGACATGGATGGTAATGTGATTACCTTTAAGGGACGATTGGTTGCAAAAGGTTTCAAGCAAATTCATGGTATTGACTATGATGAAACTTTTTCACCAGTTGCTATGCTTAAATCCATCCGAATTTTGTTTGCTATTGCTGCACACTATGATTATGAGATATGGAAAATGGATGTCAAAACTGCATTCCTAAATGGAAAGCTACTTGAGGATGTGTACATGACACAACCTGAGGGTTTTGTCACTCCTGAGAATGCCAATAAAGTGTGCAAGTTGCAAAGGTCCATTTATGGACTGAAGCAAGCTTCTCGAAGTTGGAATCTTTATTTTGATGAAGCAATCAAAGAGTTTGGTTTTATCAAAAATGAAGATGAACCTTGTGTCTACAAGAAGGTTAGTGGAAGCGCTATTGTCTTCTTGGTGTTGTATGTAGATGACATACTACTCATCGGGAATGACATTCTTGAGCTACAGTCTGTGAAGACTTGGCTAGGGAAATGTTTCTCTATAAAGGACTTGGGTGAATCAGCCTATGTGTTAGGCATCAAGATCTATAGAGATAGATCTAGAAACCTTCTTGGCCTAAGTCAAAGTACATACATTGACAAGGTGCTAAAGAGGTTTAGCATACAAGATTCCAGGAAAGGATTCTTGCCTATGTCACATGGTATAACTCTTTCTAGATCTCAGTGTCCGAGTACACCCAAGGAGAGAGAACGCATGAGTAAGATTCCATATGCTTCAGCAATTGGATCTATCATGTATGCCATGATATGTACTCATCCTGATGTCTCATATGCCTTAAGCATGACGAGTAGGTACCAATCAAACCCCAGTGAGAGTCACTGGACAGCTGTTAAGAACATCCTTAAGTACTTACGAAGGACAAAGGATGCATTCTTGGTCTTTGGAGGTGAAGATGAGCTCGTTGTAAGGGCTTACACCGATGCAAGCTTCCAATTTGATAAGGATGATTTGAGATTGCAATCTGGTTATGTGTTTTGTATTGGTGGTGGTGCTGTGAGCTGGAAGAGTTCAAAGCAAAAGACAGTAGCTGACTCTACAACAGAATCTGAGTACATTGCCGACCCGATAGAGCTAAACTTGTAGTGGTTCCAAGCATTGCAGACCCGATAGAGCTTTATTGTGACAACAATAGAGCAATCGCACAGGCTAAGGAACCTCGATCTCACCATCGATCCAAACACATATTTCGACGCTATCATCTCATCAGGGAGATCATCGAGAGGGGTGATGTAAGGATATGCAGGACTTTGACAGACAGCAACATTGCTGATCCACTGACAGAGCCCCTTATGCAGCAAAAGCATGATAGCCATTCTAGGTCCATCGGTATTAGATACATAGATGATTGGCTTTTAGTGCAAGTGGGAGATTGTTAGTGTTGTGCCCAAAAAGCCAATCATGAGATGATTGTATTTTTCCACATTGAGTCATGATATTTTATTAAGGCATTAATCTAGCAATTATGTTCATTGTTTTTGTTTATGCGTAATGTAATAAACATAACTGTAACCCTAGAACAATGATGTTCTTAAATGTCCCTGGTCTAGTATTATTGTGGAGCGGGTTGCAATAATACATAACGACTAGCATATGTGGAGACTAATATGAGATATGTAGTCTACATATTGGTACAAGTTGAAGAACTTGTGTATTGGATCGACCCACCAAGAGAACACTACATGGATCGTTAGATGAGTGTCATAAATGATTCTCATAGTGATCATGGTATATGTAGTCCTTCGACCTAAGATCATCAAGGTTCCCTACATGTGGGTCACATACTTTGATACTTTCCTTTGTTGCTCGTAACTGAGTGAACTTGAATGAGGTCATTGGGTATGCCACATATCATGCGGAGGGATTTGTATGATCAAAATGGGATTTTTCCCTCCTATGTAACGGGAGTGATATCTTCGGGCCCCTTCAGAGAGTAAGACTTAGAAAAATGCATGGCCATGCTCGGATGAGTTGATATACGATATCAATGTCATTAGTTTAAGTTGGTCTACTCGGTAATCAAAAAACCAAACATTGGGCTATACGAGAGTGACACATTCCATGTCTCGTGCTTAGTCTTGATATCTTGGACAAAGGGACAATGGCATATATCGGGGATGAACATAAAGGTTTAGTCGAATCATCGACAATCTTGTCACTTGGGTAGCAATGATGTGTCGCTAGACACCGCTCATTGCTTATGATCAGAAATGTGATTTATGATCATTGCCAACGTGGTAAAAGCCTGTTGGGTCGCACACATAGAGCTATTTGGATCATTAGAGTGCATGGGCTAATAATTTGGGTTTTGGGTTCACAATAATTTCATATTAATAATGGGGCCAATAGTTGAGCCATTATTAAGCCCGAAATTAAATCCTAATTGGATTAGGGCTTTGAAACCCATTAGGCCTGGAAGTTGAGTCTCACTATAAATACAACTTCTAGTGAGAAATTCGCAAGTCTCCTTGCCCTAGCCTCCCAAAAGGATAGCTACACTCTTCTCTTGCAATTCTTTGGAGGATGCAAGCTAGCACTGCGAGCACAGGAGAAACGCATCTGCCAGGACGTGGAGGAAGCGTGGTGATCCCGAGAAGCTCGTGTGGATACCATAGAGAGCTTGAACATGTCAACTATTCAAGTTTTGCGATTCGACTCTACAGTTGAGTGAGAGATCTCAACCAAAAATTAGGTATGAAAATTTTTGAACACCCGGTTTACCCCGTTTCACTTGGATCCTGGAGGGTTTCGGTTAAATTTCCCTGTGCTGTTTGGCTCCCAAAACCCAACAGTTAGAGCTTCAGAGCAACTTACCTCTAATCAATGAGAACTTAATAAGGCTGATTCAAGCACAATAGTAAGGAGTCTAACTAGCTTCAGTAGAACAAATTTAGGATGCACAGTATCCAGGAGATATAGATCAAAGGATCTAGAAGGCCTAGATGAAGTCAAACTTTTGGAGAGGTTTCAAGGCCTAAGACCTCCATAGTTTGATGGAAGAAATGGGCTAAAGAAAGCTATAGAGTGGTTAATCTTCATTGAAAAAATGTTTGAGAGGATGCCACTCAGGTACACCAAATTCCTTAGTTTGGTTAGGGACTCTACTTGATAATGCAACAAAGAAAATAGGGGGTTAAATGGCTAGATTAGTATAGTTATTTGAAAGAAGTTTCAGGTGCAATGGTAGGTCATTTACAGTTAATAGGATTGCCTAATGTGTGGTAGCCAAGATTAAGACCTATGTTAATGTTTTCCTTCTTTGCTGCCATGGTGTGAACAAAATGTGAATATGTGTATAGTGGTTGGACCAATATGCATGCATTTACATAGTGCCTAAGAGGGCCACTTGGGTATGCACACTAAGGGTATTGTTTTGATTGCCTACATAGCATACCAATCTTGGGAGGTTTAAATGCACAATTTTGGCACCATAACGAGACTACCCTAGAGTGGGTAACATTGGAAATTTGGGTACTCAATTGAAAAAATCTCAAGAAAGAGCTTTGGAGAGTTATGGGAAGGACATGAATGGTATGAAAGTGATATTGGACAACCAAAATGCTTATTGAAGACAATTGTGGACAAAGAAAAGCATAAAGGGCATTAAGGACTTAAGTGTCCTAGTGTCAGGCTTTGGTTGTTTATGCTTATGACTTAAGTCAAATGGAAGCATTTTGGAGTTACCTCACTCAAGAAAAGGCAGCCAAAGTTGAGTAAGAATGGTGAAATATGGGTCAAAAGATTAAGACTAAGAAACCATAGTCTTGTAGCAAGGATAATGACATAAAGCATTGTTAAGGCTAGTTAAGTGTGTTTTGTGCACTAAAGTCTATATAAGTGGTTATCATTGTCTTTATCTCCCACATTTGGTCTCTTCTAGGAGCAAAAAGATAGCCCCTCAACCTCCACACTTCCTCCATAGCCACCATACCTCCAAGCATGAAGCTAGAAGTAATTGAAAGCACGAAAGGCAATTGGAAGCTATTTCATGCTAAGACTTGAGTACACCTAGGATCAAGCTCCAATTTCGGCATACACTTAATGTAAGGAGGTCTCTTGCTCTCATGGAATGCTTACTATATTTTCAAGCATCTATGGAGCATGAGCTTGATGAGCCAAGCTTAGTGAGGGGAGTGCACTTAATGAAGGTTTTCTGACTTAGTGTGAAGTGCATAGCGATGGCAGTGAAATTGGGGTTTCTAGAGCCCAAAGCTAGTACTAGCTAGTGTTAAAACTCTCCTAAGAAAAAACTTATACTTGAGGAGGGCTGCCATAGTAATTTTCTTATGTTTATTGTGACTTTTATGGACTAAACAATGTTACTTGTTGTTGTCGCATTCATGTCTTTATTGTTTATGTTTGGCTGCTGCATTTGATTGCCATATGTTGGATATATGCATTGTGT
Organism: Aquilaria sinensis; assembly: GCA_005392925.1. Lineage (NCBI taxonomy): Eukaryota > Viridiplantae > Streptophyta > Magnoliopsida > Malvales > Thymelaeaceae > Aquilaria > Aquilaria sinensis. The sequence goes on from SMDT01003296.1 coordinate 229,583, forward strand.
TTATTCTATTTTAGTGTCTTTGGTTTCAGGTAGTACCAAGGGTTACATTACCTGAAGACTATAACTGCTCTCCTTACTAAGTTTCACAATGAAACTTGTTTCCCTCAAATCTTCCCATCTCCGGTCTAGCAGAAAGATCACATTCAAATGAACCTTTGTTGTTTGATTTTGAACTAAAATTTCAATTATTCTAACTTCCATGTATCTAGTTATGATCTGGAAATCGTGGTCATTCTAAGAGCACCTTTGGTATTTTTAGTGCTGGTGCTTATTGTACTATGCAGCAGCTGTCCAACATCCTATTTCTAGAGTGCATTGTGTCTAAAGCTCTCCTGTAACTTGGGTGTGTGTTTCAGCTAAGTCAAGGCCATTATGTAGTGCGTGGATGGATGTACATGTAATAGATGAAAATTTGAAACAAGTATGTGAACATTTGAGGACTGTTTTGCTATGTATGTTAATGTGGTGCACAGGCTGTCTAAGTGTGAATGATATGCTGCTTTGTAAATTCTATTTCGGGCACATAAAGTTTCTAGATGCAAGAGAAAGTAATTCATATGTGTATTGGACATCTATAGGATAGCCTTGGAGGGCTTGCTCCTTGTGAGTGAAGTGTTTGCACACTTATGAAATTTCATATGGGCAAAGTGGTCATAAAGTGACTAGAATTTTGACTCTGCACTAAAAGTTCTATATCTCCCTGTGTAGATTCAATCTTGGTATGAAATTTGAACAAACCTAGAGCACATCTAGATGTTTAACTGGGCTTTATAATTTCTACATTTGGAGTCCTTTAGCCAAAGTTATGAATGCAAATTGGCCAAGTTATTGTTCATTTGGTCAAATTTCTGTAACCACCTTCAATAATCTATAACTTGGTCATTTGGTGGGCTATTGATGTAAAACCAAATTCCCTGGTTTAGATTCAGTCTCCAATTGATAATGAGGTAAATAAAATAAGGGGGTACAAGCTAAGATTAATACGATTTTTGGGAGGAAGTTTCTGGTGCAGTGGCTGGTTACTTTAACTTAACAAGATTGCCTAATGTGTGGTAGCCAAGATTGAGATTTGAGCTAATGTTTTCCTTCCTTGGTGCCATGGTGTGCATAAAAGGTGAATATGTGTATAATGGTTGGGCCAATATGCAAGCATTTACATAGTGCCCAAGAGGGCCACTTGGGTGTGCACACTAAGGGTATTATTCAAATGGCCTATAGAACATACCAACCAAGGGAGTTTTAAATGCACAGTTTTGGCACCATAACTAGACTACCCCAGAGTGGGTAACATCAAGCCTTAGGGGCCAAGCACCTGGTGCTACAGTACCTAGGACCCCTATTTGGAATTGGAGGAAAAATGGCTTGTGGCACCTCAGCGCAAGTTCTGGTAGTTAGGCGCCATTGACATGCTATAGTATTATCACCACAACTTTTCGCTCGGGTGTCCACTTGAGGCAATTTAAGATCTACACGAAGCTAGGAGAGAGTACTATCATTTCCTTGACTTACCCAAGCCTGAATTGGCTTAGGTTTTTCTTTGCAATTATTCAAATTGGGGGCATATTTGGCCACATTATAACACCATCAATCTGTTGAAGGGTTTAGTACCATTGGGAGCCTAGTTAGACCTTTGGGCTTGAGCTTTTGATGTGGAAACCTTAGTGCACCTAGGTGGGTTCCAAAGAACCTAGGGAATGAGTCCAACCATGGTAATTGCCACTCCACTAGGGTAAACGAAGTAATGATGGATAGGTATATGGCTTGAGTGAAGGTTTAGTGCATTTGTACCTTAGGCAAGGTTACTTGAGGCACAAGTGAAAGCCTAGTGCAATCTTGGAAAATTTTTAATGTAGAAGCTTAGTACACAAGTAACCTAGGCAAGTCTAAGGAGTTGAGGTACTATGTGGAGGCTTAGTATACCTAGTGAATTTTTTGGATCTCAATTGAGGTGCATCTACCAAGTTCACTTGCACAACAATCAAGGGAAGGTTAAAGTTATTGTGTCAGTAAGCTAAGGCTTACTGGGAGCAAGTTAGGGGCCAGAACTTGCTAGGCACAAAGTGACACCCATAAGAGGACTAGGAAGAGGAGGGGTCCCAAGGGACTAAAATATATGTGCATATGTTAGCCCTCAGACTGCAAGTGCACACAATAGATTTAATATATCATATATATGTGTGTCTTTGGTATTTTTCTTGCAGGTAGACGAATCCCTTACTAAGAATCGTTGATTCTCATTCCCTTAGTATGTGTCGTGTAGTTCTATTCTGTAAGGCTGGCAACCATTAAAGGTTGTTGAGCTAGGTTCACAAGCAGGTATATAGTTTATTTGAATCTTTATGATTCTTGTTTGTGGTTTGCTTCTTGGTTGCATTATAGTACTAACTACAGTTGTCTTTTGGCCGACAAAGGCTAGTCAAGTACAAGGGAGGGCTTTCAGGGCTTGCCACTGGGAGTTTGCTCTAAGGTGGAAGCTTGATTATGGATTTCAGTAAGTTGTTCAGTGTATAGTTTTCATACACTAGTTTTCCTTCAATCATAAAAAATGAGTAGCGTACTCTAGAGTCACTTTTAGGTGTAAGCATAGTTTGTTTTTTCTTGGATGTTCATACACGGTTGATGATGTGTAGTTAACCACATAAATGCTTTGTATGATTTGACAATTTTGATGTTCAATTTTAATGAAATGCCTTGATAGTGTTTTATGGTTTTATTACCTATTTAATCATTCAAGTCAAAGCATTTCCCCATGCATGATTGCATAGTAGGTTAATTAACTAGAATCATGGAGGTTTTAACTAAAGTGCATGTAATCAATAAGCCAATTGGGACAAGTGTGGGACAAGTTCCTAAAGGCTTCCTGGGCAAGCCCATGAGGGGTTGTGTCAACAGCAATCCTTGCCTATAAGAGAACTCTTGAAATAGTTTCCCATTTTTCTTGCTTGACACTCTGGCAATATCTGTATTGTGCTTTCTATATTGGTTTATTCCACATTAATTGATTAGTCACCATTCTTAACTAAGCTTTTTCCCATCCTAGCCACTTGTTACCAAACAAGTCAGGCTATTAAGCTTATTCTATTTTTCTTCTCCCTCATAGCCACATTATTGGCTTTGCTTTCTGTGTACTAAATGGTACAGTCAAAGTCTGTAAGGTATTCAAGCCATTTCCTTTGCCGTATATTCAACTCTTTTTGAGTAAAGAGTGATGCCCGCTGGCATCCTCGTTGTGTGACATAGTGGCCTGAAGAAGGGACTTCCGGTATGAAGTTGTCTGAACGAGAAACTTTCGGCGGGAGGGTGGCTGCAAGACTCAGAAAAACAAGAGGTAGAGACTTCCCGAAATGTGTTTCTAGGTGAAGAGCCTCCAACACCCAAGTTAGTAAGAGTAGGATAAGTAAATAGCAGAGTGGAAAGTAGAGAGTAGGAAGAGTCTTCTTCTTCTGTTTACCAAGGTCTTCCTAAGTATTTATAGGAGGGCATAGGGAGGAGGCCGTTTGACATAGCCCACTGAGATTATGACACATGTTTGGCCAGATTTGATCCGTACCTCTACAGACAGTTACCTCCAGCTGGCCTTAGGCCATTCTAGCCAGGGGCGCTGGCAAAGTTACTGCGATAGTGGTGTCTGTGGCAGGGGCATGTGTGAAGTCTCTATGTCAGAGGCTTCTTAACCATTTTTGTCGTATCTTCTCGAGACCTCTTTGGGAAATGAGATCCCTTCGGAGTATGAGACCCACTTCGGCAAGATATCATCACCGAGGGCCGTCATGATAAGTTCTTGGGTGGAACGGGGCACCTCTGGGAGATGTTCTCCCATGCCAAGGATGTAGAATTACCCTTCTGAGGTTGATAGGTTCGTAAAACCCGAGGGTGGTGAAAGACACCTTCCCTCAAAGTTGGTCATGTCACCTTTTCGAGGTCAGTCCCGCTATTTACTGAGGTTGGTGGTGGGCCACCGAGGTCAGGTGGTCAAGCATAGTGCGAGCCCACTCTCCCGAGGTGGGTTACTCTTCCTTTCCGAGGGTGGTGTTCACCAAACTACCTAGGAATTCTAAGGGTAATAGCCCCCTAGCTATCACATGCCCCCCCCCCCCGGAAAGCCGAAGTTGTATCTTCGACGATCGAGTCTTTTCGAGCATTTTGTGGAACTGGCAGGTGTCTTATTGAACTTTTTGACTGAGGTCAACTTCTCGGATGAAAGTTCCTCTCTGGCTCCGAACACCTTTTCTAGCCGAGGTAGCAGTATTTGATTTTTCAGAAGAGCTTTTAGTGTTCCCGAGGTTACTTTTTTTATCCGAAGTGTGTACTTGTCTCTTTTATTACCTGCCAGTGAATCATCACATCTTTTGGACAGATAGATGCATCCCTTCGGGAATGACTTGCATAGGTTAGGCAGTTGTCAGAAGTGTGCCCTCATTTCCCGTGATGATTGACACGTGTTTGCCAGTGAGTGGTGAATAGTAGCGTCGGTTACAATAATTGTGTCTCTTCGCCATCGAGGAGTAATTATGGCGACACTTTGCCTGCCTCCTTCGGTCTATATAAACCCTCCTTCTGTTTTTTCCACACTTCTCTTCCTTTTCTCTCTTTTGCTCTTGAGTTCTTTCGTTCTTTTCCGGCGGCGGTGGTATCGGCAGAGCAATTTCTGGCAATACTTGCGGTGTCTTGTGAAGTCCTTTCTTTTTTCCGAACTAGGTGGGTATTCTTTCCGAAGTTGTTCTTCGGTATATTTTTTGTCTCCCCATTCTTTTTTTAGCTTCCCGAGGTTAGATTTTGTTTTACCAAACATGTCTACTCCAATCCCGCTCAGGTCTGTTCAAACTATTCCCGAGAGTTGGCTTCCCCTTAACTCTCATCCAAGTTGTACTACTTCGGAGAAGCTAAAGAAGTAAACAACTAAATTCTTTCTCCCTTCTTATGCCATTACTAGGCTACCTAGTCCTATTTTGCTCAGTTACACGAACCATTCGGACGAGGTTACTATCTTCCGGCCCAGCTAAAGGGCGAACTTCGGTACCCTCCCCCGAAGATGGTTTGTGAGTTTTGCCAATTCCATGGCATAGTTGTGAACCAACTTCCTCCCAATGCCTATTCCTATTTCAACGCCCTCCTCTACATGTGAGGGGTTTTCAAGATAGAGCCCCACTTCATTTTCTTCATGCAGTATTACAAACTCCACCCCGTCCTGAAGGTGGGCTCTACTTCTTGCTTCCTCGAGGGTCTGGAAGTAAGAAGTACACATTCCCCTTCGGGACGAAGGACAGCTAGCGAGGGTGGTAGAAGAAGTTCTTCTTTCTGAAGATGAATGAGCGGTGGCAGCATGTGCCAACAAAATGGGCTCGGGGGACTTTGGACATAGACGTAGTCGAGCCCCCAAAACTGCTAACTTTGGAGCTTGAAGCCAAATTCCATGAATTTGACAGCCATATTCGGGCTGTCGTGGACTAGGATCATGAGGTCCCTTCGTGTTCCCCATATCCCTTTCCCATCAAATGGAACCTTATGACCGAAGAGGTCCTTCAGGAATTGGGGGTAATCAAGGAACACGTCACCAATAAGAACATGCCAAAGCCCCTTTTTGATGGCAAGAAGGCATTGTTGGTGATGCTCCTTCAGGGGGAACTCACATATGTGGCTCTTGTAGAGAGTAAGTCTTTTTCCAGATTTTTTCGCATATCTACTTCTATACTTATACTGATATTATTCTTTTTACAGAGATGGGTGACAAGTCCACTGATTTTTACAAATCCTTCGTCCTCGGTCAAGCCAAGAAGGGGGAGCAGCAAAAGAAGAAGCCTGCTCTGAAGAGGAAGAAAGGGCTCGGGGGACCATCTTCGGCCCTAAGGTCCAAGAAAACCAAGGAGGACTCTCTTCCTCCTCCCCCCAAAGATGACATGGGGGTGCAGGACCAACCCCCTATTTGGACCGACCCACCATCGGAGCCGGCCATCTGTTCTACTCCCTTAAGCTCTAATGCTGTGGCGGAGACCCATGGGACCTCCGTTGGGGGGATTTCGGCCGAAGAGATCGAGGAGAGCCGGAAGAGGAAAGGGAAGCACGTTCCTTCCAAAGTTCAGAAGGTGAGTGACTTTGAAGGAGATGTCACCGAGGTTCTACCAAGTTCGTCCCTTAGCCATTTTTCTATGAGTTTGGGAATTTTTGGCGTTTTAGACCTTATAGATGAATGGCTAAGGGATAATGTGTTAATGGAACTTCGTCGTGATTTTGTAGAGGAGCAAGCACCTGCTTAATAATTCGTGGAGCATGCTCGGAAAAGGGCCCTTTGGGAAGGAACAAGGTGCAGAGGCAGCCTTTCTGGACCTTCACGGAGGACATGAACCTGTTCTCTGAGGATAGCCAGAAAATGGCTCTTCAAATGGCTAAGGGCATGCTGACAAACGCCACTTTTCAATCCCTCACAATTAAGTGCCCGAATGAGGAGATCCTCACCGCGAGGATGAGTGAACATGCTGCATAGGTGACCCTTGAACTTCTTGTTCTCAAACAACATTTTCCTGAGTTTTTGCTTGTTTTCGAGCCTTACCAGAAGTTCACCCTTTTGCAGCTCTTGGCGTATAGTGGATATTTTAGAGCTTGGGTAGCAAAACAGTCTTCAGTCCGATCTCGGTGCGAAGAGTCTTTGGCAAGGGCCAAGAAATTTTAAGCCAGCTCAGTCATCAAGTACGATGAGCTCAATAAGATAGCCAAGGAAGAGCTGTCTCAACTTTGGGAGAAATTTCTGAAAAGTCCGGGGGAGCTCATTCAGGACTTCTCCTCAAAGGTGTCGGACCTCGGCGCGAAGGTTATTGTGTTGACCTCGGCCAATGAAGCCTAACAAAAAGAGAATGAGGCAGACACCGAAAACCTTGCGAAGGCTCTTGCGCTTAACTCCAAACTCCAAGCTGAGGTCAATGTTCTAAAGAAGGAGAAAAAGAAAAAGAAGAAGAAGAAGAAGAAGAAGCTGGAAAGGGAGGTCGTAAAGCTTAAGAATGAACTAGAGGACTTGTACGTGGAGAAGGCCAACTCCGATCAGGTGTGTAAGTCCTCCTATCAGAATAGCTTCTACCTGGCCCACTACCAAGTCCTTTCCAAGTATCCCGACGTCGACCTTTCTTTCCTGGCGGCCTTGGACATCCCCAAAGTGCCAACTTGGGAGTGGTCAAAGATAGAGTACCTCAACCTCCTAGTTAATCTGCCTTCGGAACCAAAGGTTACGGCCAAGGAAGACTGCCCCAAAGGTGAAGTAGCTGGAGATGACAACAAATGTCCAGGACCCTAAATAGGCTTCCATTTTTCTTCTTTGTATTTGTAATTTGCTCCCCTTGTACTTCGACATAAAGTGCTAATGAAAAATTCCTCTTTTTTTGAAATTTTGGCTAAGTACTGGATCGATCTCTCAGCATTGTTTTCCTTCTTTGGCACTCAACCACATTTGGAACAAGGTTTTTAGCTCCAAAAGTGGTAAGTACCTTTGGCGTCGACCGTATTCGACCAGCTACCTTTGGCGTCATGGCAAACGTCCCTTCGACGTACTTTGCACTATTTCCTCTTTGAAAGTTTTTCTGAGTTCTTCAGTTATGCACTTTAGGAGGTACTCCCCTTCGGCAACCACATTCGGGCGAAGGAGATATTCATCTTCGGGGGTAACTGTCTTCGGTCATACCTCATTGGTGTTTTTTCATCACTTTTTACTTGAAAATTTTTCTAAGTGTGCCATTAGTCACTTTTAGTGGATGAGCAACTATGTTTGGCTGACCATCTTCGGTGTAACTTAACCCTTTCTTCTTCAACCATGTTCGGCTGACATAATTTAACGAAGACTGACCATTTCCATGTGTTTACCCCTTCAGTGTGACCATGTTCGGTCTAACCCCTCATTTGGAAAACTTGATCGGCCAAATATAAGCTAAAAATGGAAATAATTTTAGAGGCATTTTCAGAAAGAATCTCCGTCGGCATTTATATCATGTTCGGTCAGTTACCTTTGGTGAGAATTGTACAATTTTTCCTTGCAAATTTCTTCAAAGTATAGATTTTTTTCAAGTAATCTGAACGCCATTTATTTTTCTATTCTCGCCTTCGGTGTCGCCGAGCTTGTAGACACCTGGCCGAACTTCATTGAGGACCAGATAAGGTCCATCCCAGTTTGCCCAAAGTACTCCATAGGATGGTCTTCGGGTTTTAAATTCAGTTCTTCGACAGACAAGGTCCTCTTTTTTTATTCCTTTTCGTTTCATGTGCAAGTTTGTAGCAACAGCTACTCTTTGTTGAAAAGATTTTCTTCTGAGTCCGGCCATCTCCGTATTCTCATCAATGAGATCCAACTTGGTTCTCAAATTGAGGTTGTTCCTTTCTTTGTTGAACACTTGTATCCTGACCGATGGGTGTTCGACCGCGACAGGGATAATGGACTCTGTCCCGAAGGCGAGTAAGAAGGGTGATGGCCAGGGGCCTCATCATTTATAGTCATGGTGACTGGTGGAAAGACTTCTGGGAGGAAGAACGCCTGGAGGGTGGATCGCCCAAGGGAGTGTGCCTGAAAGCTCAGAAACAAAGGGTCAGGAGGCCCCCGGAGTGTTTTTCCGGGGGGGGAGCCTCCGACGCCCAAGTCAGTGGTTGGCTGAGAAAAAGGCAAAGGTAATAGCACACAGGGCTGAAGAGTCTTGCCTGGTAATTTTCTCAGAGTGTGGGAGCAGTGTTTTGCCAACCAACCTCCTGCCAAGTATTAATTCCTGGTATTTATAGGAGTGCCTAGCCCGTTCAGATCGCGACACGTGTTCGGTCGGATGTTCCTGAATTTCTGGGCGTAGGAGACAGATAGCTGGTAGCAGGTTGCCTTGAGCCATGTGCTGAGATGGGCCATGATGTGATTCTGATGGCGTCCGTGTGTCAGAGCGCCTTTTGAGGCGGCTTGTGACGTCTGTGAAAGGACGTGTCAGAGGCTTCCTTAAATGCTTCCATAAATGCTCCTGCCGTACTCCCGAGGTCCCTGGGTGAGGTCGTCCTTTGGTACGGACAGAGCCTCTTCGGGAAACAAGCCCTCAGTTCGGGGGTTCCCAGTTTCAGGGAGTTCCGCCTTCGGGGATATCATGTTCGGCTCGCTATGTCTGGTGCCGCTTTTCCGAAGGCGATCTGTTCACAACCTTGGGGGGGCAAGTAGTGTCCTCGGGTTTTCCTGGCGTGCCGGGCTCGGAGCTCTTCGGCTATCTCCCGAGGTGCATGATCACACCTTTTCTCGGGTAGCGCCAGCTTCTTCTGGCCATTCTTGTGGCAGGGAGTTCGGCCAGATAGAGGCGATAGCGTTTGGCTATCACATGCCCCCCTTTGGAAAGCCGAAGTGAAGACTTCGGTTTTGCATCTCTTTCCGAGGTTGTTTATGGGAGTCTCTTTGGAAGCTCAACCTGTTCCGAGGATGCGCCTTTTGCCCGAAGATCATGGGCTCTTCGGCCTTGGCCTGTTCTTTGGTGTCTTCGAGGCGGAGCCTGTGCCGAAGATACACCTCTTGCCCGAAGGTCATGGGCTGTTCGGCCATAGCCTGTCTCTTGGCGTCCTCGAGTTGGCCTGCTCTTTGTTTCTGCAGGTCTGTTTGGCCAAGCGTGTCAGTCTGAGCGGCGCGTCCCAGTTTTCCAGGGATGTCAGAAGACGTGTCCCAGTTTTCAAGGGACGTTTGGAGGACGTGTCCCCCATTTTTGCGCAGCGGTTGACACGTGGCGCTTTGCCATTGGAGGAGAGTCACGTCGGTTACAGAGGGCGCGCCTTTTCAGGTGCAGAGAGCAGTTACGGCGACGGTTCGCCTCCAAAGGGTACTTATGACGATGTTTCGGTTACCCACCTCTGGCTTATAAATAGCCCATTCCATCATAAGTTCCTTTTGCTTTTTCTTCTGCTCTTTTCTCTGCTTTGCCCCTGTTCTTGCACTTTCTTGCTTTCTGTGGCGGAGCTACCTTAATCAGAGCTTTTTTCCAGCCAACTTTCACGACGGCGTCCTCAGATTTTGGCAAATCTTTCGGTGGGTTTTTGTTTTCCAGAGCGTTTTGATCCCTCTGTTCTTTTGAGTTTTTCTCTGGAAACTGTTTTCTTCCGTTTTCAAACTCGTTTTCATGTCGAAAATGCCCATTCCTGAGAGCTGGCAGCCTCTTTTAGCCCATCCTTGTTGCACCACCCCTGCAAAGTTAGAGAGGTGGAAGAAAAAATTCTTTCTTCCCTCTTACGCCATTACTAGGCTGCCTCGTTCTAGCCATTATGCTTTTTCAAACCATAGTAAGGAGGTTACTGTTTTTCCGAGCCCAGCTGAAGGCCGGTCTTCGGTATCCTCCCCCGAAGATGGTGTGCGAGTTCTGCAAATTTCATGGCATTGCTGTGAACCAGCTTCCCCCGAACTCGTTCTGCTATTTTAACGCCTACCTCTGCATGTGTGGCGTCTTCGGGATAGAACCCCATTTCATAATCTTTATGCAGTACTACAAGCTCTCTGTGGTCCCGAAGGGTGGCTTCTATTTCATGCTACCTCGGGGATCCGGGAGCAAGAAATTCATGTTCACCTTCGCCACTAAGGATAGCTGGCGGGGGTGGCAACAGAAGTTCTTCTTCCTGAAGATGGACGAGGCCTGGTCGTACGTTCCGACCAAATGGGCTCAGGGAACACTGGATGTGGACGTTGTTGATCCGAGGATGCTGCTGACCCCAGAGTTGGCTCCCGTGTTCGCGGATTTCGACGCCCGCATTCGGGCTGTCTCTGACTGGGATCCCGAGGTCGCTCCGCGCGCCCTTTACCCTTTTCCAATCAACTGGAAGTTGATGACCGAAGAGGTCCTTCGGGAATTAAAGGTGGTAAAGGAGCACGAGACTGACCTCAAGATGCCAGCTCCTGCCATCGCCGGGAAGGATTCCTGGTTGGTCAAGCTTCTTAAGGAGGAAATTTCTTTCGAAAAGCTTGTCGAAAGTGAGTCATCTTCTACTCCTTTGCTGTTTTTTCCTCGGACTTACGCTGATGTTTCTCTCCTTTTTCAGAGATGGGCGACGGGACTGCCGCCTATTACAAGTCCCTTTTCTCCGGCCAAGTGGAGAAGGGGGAGCAGACAAAGAAGGCGGCTTCCCGAAGGCGGAAGTCCGTTGGTGCTGGTCCCTCGGCTAAACGGGCGAAGAAGACTGTTCTTTCCTCCCCTTTGGAAAGTATTGGGGAGGGAAACGAGGACGCCGAGGTTGCTGTCACTTCGCCGCCTGATGATTCGGCCGAGGTCCCTGCTTCCGCCGACGTCCCTCCAACCGACGTCCCTCCCTAAAGTCCTACTGCGTCGCAGGCCCTCCTTGATGTAGTGGTAGAAGTACCTTCTGCCGAGGAGCGGCGCAGGCGGAAGGGCAAGGGCATTTCGACCGAGGAGGCCGAGGACTCCGAGGACGTCGTTGTCGAGGTTCCACCAGGTTTGTTTCCAGACAAAGCGTACTTCCTTTGTTTTTTCTGGATTGGCTTCTTTGTCTTTAATCTCCTTCTCATTCTTGCCACGCAGGGGAGTTGACTACCCCTGACTGGGCGGCCGAACATGCTCGGAAGCGAGCTCTTCGGGACGCCAAAATCCCGCAAGGGAAGATACCAAAGGAGCCTTTCTGGACGTTCACGGAGGACATGAATTTGTACTCCGAGGACTGTCCTCAAATGGCGAAGGAAATTTCGAAGGGGGTGCTTACTGAGGCCTCCTTCAAGGCTATTGCGGTGACCTATCCGGAGGACAACGATCTCACTGCGAAAGTTACCGAGCATGCTGCTCAGGTATACTCTTCAGACCCATTTCCTTCAATTTTTTCCTAAGTGTTTGGCTCTTACTGACCTTGTGTTTATCTTCTTCGCAGCTGCTGGGGTATGCTGGCTACCTCCGAGTTCGGGTGGCCAGGGAGGCTGTGTTCCGAACCACGGCCTTAGATACTTTAGAAAAGGCGAAGGCCACACGCCTGGAGTTGATCGCCAAAAACCAGCAGCTAGCGGATGCTGCGAAGGAGAAAGTTGCTGCCCTTCGGGAGGAGTTCCGGAAGGAGAAAGAAGAACTTGAGAAGGACTCCTCCCAGAAGATTGCTGACCTCGGCGAGCAGATAAATGGAATGCTGGCCGCCAACGAGGAGCTTCTAAAGCATAAGTCAGAATCTGACAAGATCATACTGGCGCTGACAGCTGAGAAAAACATCCTTGCAGCTGAGGTCGTGTCCTTGAAGAAGGATCCGAAGGGAAAGGAGCAGATAAAGGCGCTGGAAGAGGAGATCGCGTACCTGAAGGACGAGCTTGACGACCTTGAGCTCAAGAAGAACAAGTCTGATGAAATGGCCAAGGTCGCCTTTCAGGACGGTTTCTGCCTTGCTCGGCACCAAGTCCTCCAGAGGTCCCCAGATCTGGACCTCTCTTTTCTAGAGGCTCTAAACATTCCTGGGGGACCTCGGTGGGAATGGTCCAAGGTCAAACATTTGAACCTTCTGTTGGGTTTCGGGAGCCAAACAGCGCAGCGGAATTTAACCGAAACCCTCCAGGATCCAAGTGAAACGGGGTAAACCGGGTGTTCAAAAATTTTCATACCTAATTTTCAATTGAGATCTCTCACTCAACTGTAGAGTCGAATCACAAAACCTGAACAGTTGACGTGTTCAGGCTCTCTATGGTATCCACACGAGCCTCTCGGGATCACCACGCTTCCACCACGTCCCGGTAGATGTGTTTCTCTTGCGCTCGCAGTGCTAGCTTGCGTCCTCCAAGGAATTGCAAGAGAAGAGTGCGGCTGTCCTTTTGGGAGGCTAGGGCAAGGAGACCTACGAATTTCTCACTTAAAAGTTGTATTTATAGTGAGACTCAACTTCCAGGCCTAATGGGTTTCAAAGCCCTAATCCAATTAGGCTTTAATTTCGGGCTTAATAATGGCTCAACTATTGGGCCCATTATTAATACGAAATTATTGTGAAACCATAACCCAAATTATTAGCCCATGCACTCTAATGATCCAAATAGCTCTATGTGTGTGACCCAATAGGCTCTTACCACGTTGGCAATGATCATAAATCACATTTATGATCATAAGCAATGAGCGGTGTCTAGCAACACATCATTGCTACCCAAGTGACAAGATTGTCGATGATTCGACTAAACCTTTATGATCATCACCGATATATGCCATTGTCCCTTTGTCCAAGATATCAAGACTAAGCACGAGACATGGAATGTGTCACTCTCGTATAGCCCAATCTTTGGTTTCTTGATTACCGAGTAGACCAACTTAAACTGATGACATTGATATCGTATATCAACTCATCCGAGCATGGCCATGCATTTTCTAAGTCTCACTCTATCAAGGGGCCCGAAGATATCACTCCCGTTACATAGGAGGGACAAATCCCATCTTGATCATACAAATCCCTCCGCATGATATGTGACATACCCAATGACCTCCTTCAAGTTCACTCAGTTACGAGCAACAAAGGAAAGTATCAAAGTATGTGACTCACATGTAGGGAACCTTGATGATCTTAGGTCGAAGGACTACATATACCATGATCACTATGAGAATCACTTATGACACTCATATAACGATCCATGTAGTGTTCTCATGGTGGGTCGGTCCAGTACACAAGTTCTCCAACTTGTACCCATATGTAGACTACATATCTCATATTAGTCTCCACATATGCTAGTCGTTATGTATTATTGCAACCCGCTCCACAATAATACTAGACCAGGGACGTTTAAGAATATCATTATTCTAGGGTTACAATTATGTTTGTTAAGTTACGCAGAAACAAAACAACAAACATAATTGCTGGATTAATGCCTTAATAAAATATCATGACTCAATGTGCAAAAATACAATCATCTCATGATTGGCTTTTGGGCACAACACTAACAATCTCCCACTTGCACTAAAAGCCAATCATCCATGTATCTAATACCGATGGACCTAGAATGGCTATCATGCTTTTGCTGCGTAAGGGGCTTTGTCAATGGATCAGCAATGTTGCTGTCTGTCGAAGTCCTGCATATCCTTACATCACCCCTCTCGATGATCTCCCTGATGAGATGATAGCGTCGGAGTATGTGTTTGGATCGCTGGTGAGATCGAGGTTCCTTAGCCTGTGCGATTGCTCCATTATTGTCACAATAGAGCTCTATTGGGTTGGCAATGCTTGGAACCACTCCAAGTTCAGTGATGAACTTCTTGATCCAAACTGCCTCCTTTGCAGCATCAGAGGCGGCAA